>PVIC010009862.1:0-44641 GCA_004025085.1 Thryonomys swinderianus
CCCCCCCCCCCGGTGCCCAGGCAGCCTGGCAAGCAAAGATGCATGCAGGCGAGAGGTGTTCAGGATTTGGTGGGCTGTGTTTCGCAAAACAATCCCAAAGACCAATTAGGAAAGATAAAGATTCACTGGGGCAAAGGTCATGGATAATGCCAAGTCTACATTAGGAAATGGCCTGAATTACAAGCAAAAATACACATTTCACCACCAGAAAAGCTTTTTATTATTCCAAAAGTAGTGGAGTGGCACAAATGAGATGTTTCTGAGGAGCTGCAAAGACTTAAATTATTTGTAATCAGGATAGCATCACTTACATAAATGGTGGTACTTCATTCAAAGGTTTTAAAGATGTTTTCCCCACGGGCTTGCTGAGGAAATACCTCTGTCTTTCAAATGCCGGTAATACACAACTCTACTTATACCTCATAGGCAGGATAATGAAATTCCATGGGCAGTTTTTAATAGCAAGGTTAAAATGATAACGTTATTGATTGCCAGGAGAATGGAGAGCTAATGTTTCAGGGAAGAAGAAAAGCACCTGGAGACAGATGACAGTGACTAGGTACAAAATAATGTGAGTATAGCGTGTGTAGATACATACATGATCAAAATAAAAATTAAAAAAAAACTAAAGTGGATTTTAAAAGCAGATGCCATGCTGGAGGTGTAAACTTGTGACATAAAGCCAAAGATAAACTTCTAGTTGACGTCAAACACAGAAAAAAATAAGATTTTACTCTCCACAAGAGTAAGCCTACAAAGCGACAGCATAGCTTCTGTAAGGACAAATGAGAAGTACAACTAAGAGACTTAATTCTCCTCGGTGAAACTGAAGGGAGAGAGACCTACCCCAGCGACACCCCCACCCTGGTCTCTGAGCATTTACTTTAGAAACCTGGCCAGTGCTAGGTACTCTCTCCTCTTTTTGAAATGCATATAAATCCTTTTGAAACCAGATAGGGCTTTTGTCAGCTTCTGACCTAGGAAGACCTTCTGCAAAGACCTGGGGGCCAACTCTTTGAAAAGTGGACATCAAGGGCGATACGGAAGCACCTACCAGTTTCCCTGGAAAAACAGGAGCCAAACTTCGGTAGGAACCTGCTCCAAATTCCAAAATTACCTCTTGTCAAAGAGAGGTGAGAAGTTTCCTTTTCCTCTGGACAAAGCCAATTACCTAACACAGCTGGTTGTCCCAATTACCAAGTACAGCTAGGATGGAGGAGGTGTGACAAATGGTACCCTGAGGCCTCCGTACTTGACAAGTTATTGATCATCCTGAAAACATGTATGTAAAAGGCCACTTGGGTGAATACAGGGGTGAGATTTCCTTTCTTCCCTGCAATCTCCAAGTGGATTTCCTACAACATTCATTAATTCTAGTTAATCAATGTATTTTTTTTTCTCTTCTGTATTTGTGGAGAGAAAGCGTTGGGGAAGACTTGTTTTTAATTTTATTTGCTCAACACCTCTTGTCCTATGACTTTTAAAATTTCTATTAAAATGACTTTTAGAAGGAAAAAAATCTAAAACACAGGCACACATAAGAAAACCTGATTCTATCAACACAAACAAATAGAAAATGAACACTGGAAAATATCAAATAAACTCAACTATAAAGGCAGACAAATTTTTAAAATAATGAGTATTGACATTTATAAAACCAGATTTCCTTGCCGGGCGTGGTGGCTCACGCCTGTAATCCCAGCACTTGGGAGGCAGAGACAGGAGGATTGCTGAGTTCGAGACTTGCCTGGGCCTCATAGTGAGCTCAGAGCCAGCCTGAACTACAAAGTGAGACCCTGTCTCAAAAAAAAAAAAAAAAAAAATTTCCAAATTTATATAATTGTATGTGCAGGACAGAAAAGAAGCAGTCTCTTCTGACAGGTTATGAAAAGGATTTGTAAAATAACCTTCAAAAAGAGAAAGAAGGGCTTATAAAGCTTTCACTTCAGAACACAGAAATGGAAGTACACAAAAAGAAAGTGCAATCATAGATCTTGTGAAGGAACAAAGAAGGCCTGGAGGAAGTAATGTGGGTGAGGGAGGGACATGAAAAGCAGAATCCCCCTGCTCAACTGACTCCTGGATCTCTCCACATAAAAACTGAGACTTCTCTCTTACAGATGCATTAGAATTTACCATTCCATCTTGTGCTGTGTGTATGTATATCCCTGTTTCACTGTGAGCACCTTGGAGATTTCAAGGCAAATCAATTTTTTAAAAAATTTCTTTTGTCTCACGCCCACCAGCAATCAACACCGCATACCACAGTGCCAGGTGTGGTGGCTCACGCCTGTCATCCCAGCACTCGGGAGGCAGAGACAGGAGGATTGCTGAGTTCGTGGCGGCTTGCCTGGGCTACATAGTGAGCACAGGGCCAGCCTGAACTACAAAGCGAGACCCTGTCTCAAAAAGCAAAAAAAAAAAAAAAATCTTTTGTATCCATTGTAATACTACATGCAGAAAACAGATCAAAAAATATCTTCCACAAATTTAATGGAGAAAGTAGAATGGCATATTCCAATTGTTCCTTCTTTTCTCCCTTCCTCTCTCCTTTCCTTCTGCATGAGATTCACAGCATGGCCTTCCCACAGAGCTATTCTCTCAGTTCTTTTCTTTCTTTCTCTTTCTCCTTCCTTCCTTCCTTCCTCCCTCCCTCCCTTTCTTTCTTTTCTTTCTTTCTTTCTTTCCTTCCTTCTTTCTCTCTCTCTCTCTCTCTCTCTCTCTCTCTCTCTCTCTCTCTCTCTCTTTCTTTCTTTCTTTTCTTTTGAGACAGGGAATTCCTAAGTCACTATGTTTCCCACACAGGACTGAAACTTTCATGCCCCCCAAATCATGGCATTCCAGGCATGACTACTGCTTCCAGCTTTTAATTCCTCAATCTTTGTTCTCTCAAATAAATGAATATAATATGTATCATATGTTCATAATTTTTTTGTTTTGTTTTGTTTTTTACAGAACTGAGGATTGAACTCAGGGCCTTCACACTGAGCTACATCCCCAGCCCTCTTTACATTTTGCTTTGAAACAGGGTCTCCTTGTCCTGCCCATGTGGGTTTCAAACCTGCTGTCCTCCCTTCCTGGATTCTCGGAGTCCTGAGGTTCCAGGTATGTACTGAAACACTGGATTTGAGATTCATTGTAATAACACGGAATATGTGCAAACTTCCAATAGGCTTGTTCTTATATGGTAAACGATCGTCTCTTTCATTATTTAAATTTGTTTAAGCACTTGGGGCCTGGGGATTTGACCTAGTGGTTCTGGTGCTTGCCTTGCAAGCACAAGATCCTGAGTTCAATACCCAGTACCAAAAAAAAAATTATTATTATTATTATTAAATTTATAGTTATGAATTCTACTTGTTTTCCTTGTTTCTTTAATATCATATTTATTTTATAGACAAGTACATACTTATTGTAATTTTATTAATTACATTTGACATGACAACAGAATTAGTATAAATGTGTTTATGTGTTGTCTTTTCAAAGACAGGTAGAATAAGAAAGTAGCAAAATACATATGTAGAGATTACAAGGGAAGCACAAGTGATTGGCAAGAAAACAGTAATGACAAGCTCTTGAAATGATGGAGCCTCTTCTTTGTCAACATTTTAAAAAGCAAATACAATTAACCAAAACTATGTTTCATTTTTGTTTTTGTTTTCCTCCAATCAGAGGAGCCAAAATCTGATGTTGGACCTTGCATTGACTTTCTGATCGGGGTTCCACTTCCTGGAACAAAGAGATACTCATACCAGTTATACAAAGAGAACCCTACTACCAAATAGCAAGACTATTAATAATGCAAAACATTTTAAAAACAATCCCTTGGACCGTGAATTCATCTGGCCTCCGAAAACTCAAATCCCCCAGCCAGTGAGAGATGATATGAAAATGAGTAAACTCCTTCGAACCCTCCCCCTTGAAAACACAGGCTCTCTTTCAACACCACACACTTAAGCCCTGCTGTGTGCAAAGCACTCTGTCCTGCCTTGCAGAGAAAAGCTGAAGATACAGTTGCTGATCAGAAGACAAGGCCTTTCAGATTCCACTGACACAAAAGCAACCAAGTGAAAGGCAGAGTTGGATATCTGCTCAAAGAACATGCTTCTCAGGCAGCGATGTGTACAAGGATGAGCTGAAGATCAGGATAGAAGAGAGATTTGTATTCCCTAAGTCTAGGGCAAGACACAGATTATGCACTTCTAGGCAACCCCCAGAGGCTAGCTATCACCGCTCCAAAGACCAGACACTGAAAAGCAGCAATCTAAGTGACAACATGTTCAGAAGGGCTGTGAATGCTACGTTACAAGTGAGTCCTCCTAGCTGGCAGCTGTTTTATAGAGGAGACTACATCTAAGCAGGGCAGAAGTAGAGCTCAAGGCTGTGTGTTTCTGAGTGGGATCATGGAGACCAGAGGGAGAAGGGGAAGTAAAAAAGAGAGGATGGAGGGAAAAAGGAAAATGAATCCCAAAATTGTTCACGCAAATATCTGCAAGCAGAAACAAGAGGGGGTTTTAGAAGAAAGTAAGAATTTTCTTAAGTACTATATGTACAGGGTATAGCAAAGAATTGTAAGAAATAGGCTCAGGGGAGATATACAGATTTCACATGGTTTTGACTTTTTTATGAGTAGAAAGAAAACCTGATCACCAAAGAAGATAATAAAATGCATTATGCAAAGTTAAAGGTCCCATATATACATACCCCACATTTTGATATTTATCACTGTCAAGAGTATTTTCCCATATAACTGCCTCACTGCTAGTCATAACCCAGCACCAATGCAAAATCTTCCCTCATGCTAGTATGTAAGGCTATTTAAGACCAACACAAAATATGGCCTGTCCCAAACTCCCTGCAGTGTGAACATCTCAACCCCCTAAAATCAGTGGCTCAGTGGAAATACAAGTAATTTTTATTTAGCTTCAAAACCTGATCACTTTCAGAAATGTTCACATTTCTCCTGAAAAACAAAACACAATGAGGTTGTAAAGGTACAGACTTCCACACTGCTGTCTACCTATAAAAGAAAAGGTGGAAAATCTACAGAGTTGCAGGGGACAGAAGGGACACACAGGATACCTCAGAAGCTCAGGCAAAGAGCAAGTGTGACAGGGCAAGTGTGCTACATCCCCTGTCAAGATTATTCACAGCTCTAAAGAAGAGAGAGAAGAGAGATATAAAGTAAAAGCTTCTAATGATTCCTCTCCTGTGTCCATGGTTCATGAAAATCAGTAAAATTTCTAAATATGACCCTCTGGGTCTTTCAATAGGTGATAAGTTTCTTTTAGCAAAAGGTTACCTTCTTAAAGATGTATACAAATATAAAATGAAATATAAAATGCACACTGAACACACATGCACACACACACGTAGGCACATACAAGATCGCCTACAGATACATGCATATTTAGACACAGTAATGTAGTACATGATACTAATAGTAGAAGCTAGGTATTGGGTACCTACATGTTCACTATAACATACTTCCAGTTTGGTTACACATTTTAAAAGGAGAAACTATTCCTCTTTTTGAAAATTATATTAGGTATGAAGTAAAAAAAAATCTGTTATCTCTGCTTATCAAGACTCTAATCCCTTTCTCAACATGATCACTTGCAACTACTATGATCAGTTTTCATAACTCTTCCCTCTATTCTTTTTCATTTTCCAAAAACTAAGCTGTATGCGGATCTACAATTTTCTTCTTTTACTTAACAAAATATCACTTATATTTACTCAGATCAGTTCTTTCCTTTTAATGACCAAATATGTTTGTGTTGTCTAGCTACAGCGCAGCTGCTTTAACCATTTCCTGAATGGTGACATTTTGACTGTTTTTAGAAATGTGTTCTTTTTATAACACATTGAGGTTGAAGGTCATTTTCTCTTGAACTAAAAATCAATCAGGGTCCAGCAGATTACACTAAAAACCTGAAATTAGTCTACAGAGCAAGGATCTTGACACTGAATCTAAATGAGGAAGGAAGAGAGGCCCACAGTTTCAGAGACACAATTTGTACCTCAACAACTGATTACGAATCCTCGACGGGACACGTTATTAAGTAAACATCCGTCCGTCAAGAACTAGACAAAGTGGAGACCCACACAGCAACTAAGATGAATCAATCTTAAGACAAAAAAACGACATATGATCAACTTCATACAAGCCCTCATCCTACCAACTTGATCTGAGCCCATGGGCCAAAGCAGAAAAATAGCAAACTTGAATAGAAAGTGAAATATTTTCTTAATAATAGTAATTATTAATAAAAGTATTAATTTCTCAGGATATTTGCTAAAAAGAAAACAGCAGCATACTATGGAATGTACCCCCCAAATACAGCTCATCAAAACAGATATGCAAAGGTCCTTAGACATGGGGGACTTGAAGAAGACGCTGGGTCAGCCACACACCGAACAGACAGGAAAACAAAGGCACAAAAGCAGATTGACCAAGTCAGTGAATGTTGAAGACAAGGAGAGCCAGAGCACAAGATATGTGGATTTGATGTTCCTGTGTTTGTGGCTATTCTGAGTCTGCAAGATCAGAAATGAGGGTCTGAAACCTTAACTTTCCATAATGACCTTGGGTCTAGCATGGACTGAACACTGCATATTTTTACTAAACTGAAGTTTTCTTTTGAAATACTACGATGAGAAATGTGAAGGAGTTTGAGTGGAAAGCTGAAAGTGAGTGATAAAGCATAGTTTCTCCCTGAGAAGTTATACATTACAGAAGCCAAGAAAATGAAAGTCATATTGGGTTGCTATAGAGCTGCATGAAAGGGATCTTATTACAGTGGTAGCTTGGTTCTCGAACTGAAGTCTTTCTACGATTCTGAAAAAGATGCTCAAGTTTGTGTTCCTATGGCACAGATGGCCTCAGTCATGGTCGTCACCCGATGCAGAGAGCAAAAACAAAAACAGAACTTTGCTAAATGCTCTGCTTGCGAACCAAATTGTTCACAAACAAAAGCATTCATCAACCAAGGTACCACCTATAAGAGGAAACTAAGGCACATGCGTGCACAATAAGCAAATGTCTTTGCTTGTTGCCCAGCACCAATATCCTCCTAACAACACACACAAAACCTCCAATCATAAACAGCCCCATCACACAGCTAAACCAATCACTTCAAACCACACCAACACAAGCCCACCTATCCCCTTGCGACATGCTCCCTTTTCCCCTCCCATTCACTAGAAAAGCCAAAACCCTATGCACAATAAAGAAAAGCTTCCTCCCTCGGCCAAGAGTCAGTGTGTTGAGATTCTGGGGTCCCCCCTCACCCTCCTGCCAGCGTGAGCCAACTGGATTAAACAACAGAGACCACAACAAAGACAACACTTGCTAGCATGTTCTTCTGACCACCAAACTCTCATTCTTTCATTAAATACTGGTCATAACTAAAGTAACTGAGTAGAAACTGTTTTTGAAGGAAAACTGCCCAAAGATGGAGGAGGTCTGAGCTGAAGGCTGTGTCTGACACATGGGTGTCAGAGCTGACATTTAAAATGAGTGAGTCCAAAGCTCTATGCTTTCCAGTGGCTACAGTTCTTACCAAAATCAGACCTAGAACATCAGGATAGATCTCAGAGGTCAACAATGATATTTAGGACATTATTTAGGAAACAGAAACCCAGGAAGAACAGGTGACTTTCATGGAATCAATAACTCGTTGGTGGAAATGTGAGATGATGTCTTTTGATTCCCATTTTAGGCTTTCTCTGATGAAGCCTGCTGCCTCCTGACTGCTAAAAAATGTAGCTGTCCCCTAAAAATAAAACGCCATTTATATCTGGGAAGGAGTCATGCCTCAACAGCCCATGGTCTGCATCAAAAGAAGACAGCTACATAGGTCCATAGCAAGAAGCAAGCTGCTAAAGCAACTGAAGCTGCTGTTCTCCTTTTGAGAAGACTGGAAAAGATTTACGGTGTCCATGAGAAATCTCGACCAAATTTCCTATAGCTGTGTTGGCTCAAGCTCCTAAAAAGATCTTGTAGCTGTGAGTTTTTTTTTTTTTTTCTTTTTTATTTCTTTTTGAGACAGGGTCTTGCTTTGTAGTTCAGGCTGGCCCTGAGCTCACTATGTAGCCCAGGCAAGCCTCGAACTCAGCAATCCTCCTGTCTCTGCCTCCCGAGTGCTGGGACTACAGGTGTGAGCCACCACGCCCGGCTGTAGCTGTGAGTTTTTAACATTTTTGTTTTGTGGGGACATTGGGATGGACCTGATGGAGGACCCCTATGACTTCTTGAAACTTCCTTAAGAGGGCTAAAACTTTGCGCTTTCAGATCTCAATGGATTTGAGTAAAGCACAGTGGACTGTAATAGCTCATTTAAAAGAGAGTGAAATGTTCCAAGGTGAGTGGAGTCTTGGGTAAGTCCTGAGGGCGATGTGCACCTTCTTTAACTGAAAAGTGATGTCTGTTCCTAGTCACAGCCCTGATCAATAGTACCCACTGCCCGTCTTTCCCCGTCATCATAACTCCTTGGGATTCAAGCTGCTGAGGAGCCCCTGAGCACTTCCTGTCATTGTCACAAGCCCTCCTCTAAGAACCAGTGCACAGTCCAATATTGACGCTCAGTCAAAGGGCCGACATTGTTGAACAGCAGAGATTTCAGATTAGTAATAAAGTAATTTGAACTGACAAAAAAAGAGAGAGAAAAATAGAAAAAAAAAAAAAAAGGAGGGGGAGGGAGCCTTGCTCGGCTAAAATCCCGGCCTGCAAGCAGGCCGCCTCTGGAATGGCCAGAGGACACTGCTCTCAAAGACACCGTCTCATACTCTGCCAACTGCAAAGGGAATATTCATCAGCGGACGCTTGTCTGGTCTGACTCAAACTTGTTTCCCGGTGTGTTATCTCCCCTTCAAGAGGTTTGCCCTGGGGCGAGACTGCATTCATTAGGATTTTGCTTTTTTCTCTTTTTATTTAATTCAGAGCTGGCAGCCCCTGGGGGGGGGGGGGGTTAACACACGGATGTGCAACTCCCACGTGCGCTGGTCCCAGACGGACTGGGCCGCTCGGAGGCCCTGACAACGGAACTGTGCCAGGCCCGCACACAAGTCTTCCGTTCTGACGCGGAGGGCTGCCAAGCGGGAAGGAGCCACATCCTGCCTCGTCCTCAGACCCCTTCTTAAATCGAGTGGTTGTTCCAAAGGGGGAAGCGCAGGGGGGAGAGAGGAGGCGACATCACTAGTCGGTGTTAATTATAACAAGAGGACACCTTTATTCCCAATATGGAGTTTCTAAGTGAATTCAAGGCAGCAATCGCAAGGCCGGAAAGATCTTGGACTGTCATTTTGATTCACACCCCTTTTCCCAATATTCAAGTCTCCCTGAGACGTCCTGGCCAAGTGGATGTCTGGGCCCGCTTTAAATCTCTCTCGCGATGGTGAACTCATTACCAATCTAGTCCTCATATGGTCCCTGCTGTAATAAATGACTCCATTGTGCCATGTTGACCCGCTGCCATGCTGACCTTTTGGTCCTGGTTGAAGTCTCTGGTGCCAGCTTGAGCAGGCAGATCTCTCTTCCACAAACACCTACGGGCGTTTAATACAGTAGCCTCTGGATGTGGAAGCAGGAATGCCTTATCTCCAGAGATCTCACTTTCAAAACTGGGAGACAAGGGTTTTTGCAAAGCACTTCTTCCTCTGTTTCCCTCCCCAACCTTGAAAGTGAGAAAAACATAGTGAGGGGATGAAACTGCTTTTAAAACAGGGACAAGAGTCCTCCATTGATTAGGGCACCTCCCGGGGGGTCTGAAACTAAAAAAGAAATCGAAAAAGGGGAACAAGGAAATAGAAAGAGGCCAGAAGTGTCAAACAGGGAGCAGGAATGGCTCAGTCTAAGATGGGTTTTTGGTGACCTGTCAGACACGTCGGGACAGGAACGAAGCACCTGTTGCAGGAGCTCAGCTGTACATGTAAACAGCCTGGACAGGTGCCGCGAGGCCACGCAAGCAGATGCGAAGCACAGAGCTCGATCATTTCAATCACTCCGACTTGGGCTCAACCCCACAAGCCATGCCGTTTCCACTGCCTTAGTAAACAGGGTCACGACAGCTCCCCGTGGAGTTAAGTAAGACGATCGTGCAAAACAAGATACCTTGTACATAATAAGCAAACATTAGTTATTATTTTGTTACTATCATTATTATTACTTTCCTATTTTTAGAAGTCTAACCTTTGACTGCTCCAAATCTTTCCCTATATACGGTAGTGCATAGTAAGAAGAGACCTCAGCAACGTAGTGTTTCTCCAGGACCATTTCACATACTGCTGGAATCATGTGTGCAAACTTGCTTTCCCCGTGCCTCTTCCTGTTCTTTCGCCTGTGCCCAGGACTGCCCATAATTAGATTCACAAGCCTCCCACTCTTCCAAGTGAGAATCCAGGAGAGACACTTCGACTGGATCTGTTCTTGATACCCTAGTATGAGGAAAACCGCGTGGGTGAGCTGGGTGGAGTTACAAGTCCTACCCGCTGGTTGAAATCTCAAGCGATAGCGCACTGTCAATGTGTGGTTTAAAGAAGGTAAGATAAGTAAGTGACTTCAGTGGTGTTTGACAAGCAGGAAGGAAAAAAGTATGACTTTGAAATATGCAGGAGTATGCACTAGGAAATACTGACAGGGGAGCCTGGAGGAATGACCTAATTCAAAGACACGTGAACCTCCTAGGGATGTTAAAGTGCTCGCTCTGGCGTGTTTTTGCAAAGGACACGCTCCTTTTTCGCCGTGTGTTTGATGGAAGGCAGTAAAAATTTTGTGCGGTACGAGGGAGGGGAAGGATCAAAAAAGGTAACATTGAGTCACCCGGATTACTCGGAGCCTGCTCTCTGAGCCCAAAGGGATCTTCAGCAGCATGAAGTCGAAAACTTACGGGCAGATTTAGAACAGGGGCAAGTCACGATTAAAGATGCACCCCAAGACAATGAGGCAGCGGTGCCCAGGCGGAAGTGGGAGGATGTGTGACTGGACAGTGTCCACGTCTTACTCTCGGATCATCAAGGTCTAAGCAGGCCCTCAAGCTCAGAGCTTCAGTCCGCTCACTGACCGTAGTTCAGCAGCACTGACCTTAAAGAGCTCCTGCTGAGCCGAGTAACATAAGGGGCGTGGAAGAGGCTGCAAAGTGCCAGGCAATTGGTCACAGCAGCAGACCCTCTTACAACCAATCACTGAAGCCAAGTACCTCAGTTCACTCAGGGAAATAAAGGACTTCATCTTTACAGGATCTCTTTCCCTCTAAATGATAGCAATACGGCTGCATATATCAATTTCCCTTAAGTTAATGTTCCAATTACACATACCTCTCTTATTCTTCACATGTCAGAATCAGAATGACCAGAGGACTTTAGAGAACGGTTGTCTCAACATGTCACAAAGGCATTATAGTTGACAATGCTACCCACAGTTTAAAATCACCTTGGCTTACAAGGTACACTAGTATATTAATTCCCAGGATGGGTCTGCATAACTTCTCACGATACCTGTGGATCACCACCCCGAGAAAGAACCAAAGAGCTCTGGGAAGGCAGAATTCCCCCCTGGATTATCATACTTCTAATTGCCCCACCTAGTCCCTCTGTTTTGACATCCGACATGAGTTCATCTGAAACACAGATCTGATATGCCGCTCCTTTTCTTAAGAATGTTCAGTGTTTCTTCTTCCCCTACGCGATCAAACACAAATTACCCAATGGATACTTCAGGTAGTGAACAACACAGCTCAGACTCACTGTTTTTTAGGGTATAGAAGAGGGCCTGGTAACTGAAACCCAGTCAAACTGGCTCCCCCCAAGGAAGGTACTTTTCCTTTGCTTTCACTATGTTTTCAACTTCTCCCCTTCATCTGAGGTACCACTTGAGCTTTAGACTGGGTCAAAATTCCCTGTTCTACATGACTTGGAGTTAGGATAATTTGAAGTGGGAGCAGTATCTACATCCACTGTTCCTTCAACCATTGCCAGATCTGCCCCTCAACCTCTCCATATCTGAGGCCAGGCAAGTGTGCCATCCCATGGCCACGGGTACCAGCCCTTTTCTGCAGACCACCCACACCACCAGGGTTAAATGAGTGAGACAGGAGTGGGTCTCAGTCTGCCTTCACAGTTCTACACCTGTTCTCTTCCACTCAGTGCCCACTGGCTCTTCTTGTCTATTTGCCTGCCCAGACTTCATCAATTCTTCTTTCTTGGAGACCCTGGTTAGTGACATTTTTCTGACCTTCAAACTGTGCCCTTCCGGTCCTTTAATTACCCTTTCTTTCCCATAATTGCAGCTTTCGCAGAGACTTTCTGAAACTCCACATCATTCAAATCATTCATTCACATCCTTTCTGTTTCCCCTTTTACTAATACAGGTAATAGAAAACCCATGCTATTCTGACAGATAGGCTCACATGTAAAAAAAAAAATTTTACAACATCACACCGTTCCATCCCCTCCACTCAGAGAACAATCTGTCAAGACTCCTTTCAATACTGTTTATTCTCATTCGCTTGGTTCAAACTAATCTGTTGCACATTGCCTGGATTTCTAGTCTATCAAGGAATAGAAAGAAAACTGCTAGAGATAGATGAGCTAACATCAAGAGGTAGCAGATAATAAGAGAAAGGATAGGAAATTCAGGAAAGTGAGGTTACACAGATTTAAAAATATACCAGTCTGCAGCCATATGGTATGAGGGTAAATGATCTCACCTCAATAAATTTTAAAGGAATTACATTCCACTCCAATAAACTGTCCTGAATAACCAAGATTAAGTAATGCCACATATTTTAGAATAATCTCTTCCTGAAATAGGTTGTAAAGCCAAAATTTAAAAAGAAAGTTGGATACTGAAATGTCACCATTTTTAACTACCCCATAACAACTTCCATTATCAGAGAAAAAAACAGGATGTCTACTTTCTTCATGCATTCATTCAAAAATATGTATGAGTGTTACCATAGTCACTTTCCCATCACTGGACACAATACCCAACACCCAAAACTGAAAGAAGAAGAAGTTTATTTAAGCTCGTGGCTGTTCTGAGGATTCAGTCTGCAGTCAGCTGACCACAGGGCAAGTAGGGTACAGTGGAAGGGTCTGGCTGAGAACAGCTGTTCACATGATGGTGGCCGGAGAAACAGAAATGAGATGGAGAAACCAGGGATGGAGATACACATCCCAGGTCACTCTCCAAGTGATCTATCTCTTCCAGCCAGACCCCATCTCTTAGCAGCACACTGAGTTCTGAACTCTTCAGTGGATTGTATATATAGTGCCACATGATCCAGTCACCTTTCCAAACCCAAGCCTCTGCATGAGGCTTTTGGGAGTCATTCAAATCTAAACCATAACATTTCATTCCCGGCTCTCAAAAGACTTTTGTTCAACTCATTATGCAAAACTTATCTCTACGAGTTGCCAAAGTCTTAACAGGTTCAGCATTGCTGAAAAGTCCAAGCACAAAATCTCCTCTGTGACTCATGGCAAACCCTTAGCTGTATGCCCCCTTACCAAAGTTAAACACTGCTGACATACTATGGCACAGAGTAAACGTTCTCATTCCAAAATGGAGAAGTGGAATAGAAATAAATCAAACCAAAGCAAGTCAACAAAGCACACATTAAATCTTTCAGCTCTGTGTCTATTATATCAGGGAAGCTTTGGTAAGATGTGAGCTCCAAACTGCTTGGGTGGTTCTATCCTTCTAGTACTGCCTGTGATAGCCCTCAGGCCTCTTAGGCCAGCTCAGCTTATGGCCTATAGCTTTCCTCATTCTAACATCTCCAAATTCCTTAAGTTTCTGCTGTCCCTGGACTCCACTCTCACAATTTCATTCATTGTCCTCTGAGGGACATACTGCCTGTCCTTCCCATACTTTCTTCTAAAATCTGAGTGGAAGCCTTCCTGACCTCACAACCTTTGCATTCTGCATGCCTATAAAACCAGCACCTCTTGAAGGACACTAAGGTCTGTTGCCAGCTTGAATGACAGCCAAGCCCCTTTGAATCACAGTTGTACAGGCTTCTAAATTGTGGGCTATGAATTCTAAAACGGACCATTGTGAAGCAAATCCCAGGGAACCAGTTCTCTAGGGTGCTCTTATTATGCCCAAAGTTATCTTTTCATAAAGCAAAGTCTTCTAAAAGGGTTTATCTTCACCTTTTTATACCTTTGAGGAGGTGAAGGGTAGGGTCTGGATGATTCAAGCTACCCTTACTATTGTCTTCATCCAAAGGGTTTGGCTTCTTTTTAACGCTAATTTTTTTTTTATTAATGATGCTACAACTTTGTAGGCACTTCCTTTCTGGTGCAATTCAAAATTTTCTCCAGTTATTCTCAATGTAGAACTATTTAAAAGCCCCGATCAGTACCTACGCTACAGCTTGAACATCAGGCTGACATTACTTCAGCAGAATAATCACTCCACATTCTAATCTCAGTCTCTCACTAAATCTCAGGGTATAAGCAAAACAGAAAAAAAAATCTCCTGCCACAGCTTCGCACAGATGATCTGTAGCCCAACTTCCAACGGATTTGGGGGACATTGAGATCTAAACCACAACAAATGCTAACTATGAATCAGGCACAAATCTCATCTGTATGCACAAGCATGCTCAGACTTTTTCTCAAAAGAAAGTATCCAATTGTGTCAGGTTCATTAAGACACTTGAACTTTACTTACAGATGAATGAAGATCAGAGTTCCTCCTCTTAATCATTCCATAACAACTACAAACCACCAACAGCAGCACCACTCTAACAAGAATTCATTAGAAATGCTGCAGTTTGAATGTCTCCCCAAAATTCACATGTTGGAAATTTAATCCCCAATTCAACAATATTGAGAAGTAAGCCATATAAAAGGTGATTAAGTCACAAGAGATTTACTTTCATCAATGGATTAACACCATCATAGAGGGAATGGATCTGTTATGAAGGGAGTAGGTTCTAAATAAAATGACGAATTCAATCCTCCTTTTCTCTTGCCTTCCTAATTCTCCCTTTTCAGCAAGATGATGCAATATGATGGCCTTGACAGGTGTGGGTCCTTCAACCTCAGACTTTCTAACCCTCCAGAACTATAAGAAATAAATTTCTGCTCTTCCTCAGTTAACCGGCCTGTTGTATTCTGTTACAGCTGCACAGAATGAACGGAGACAGTAAATCAGCACCATACTGTCTTCTGACAAAGAAGCAAAGAAATGCAACCAACAAAATCACACTCAGCTCATTGTCATTAGCTGCTAGAGCAAAACAAACCATGGAGTGAAATGAAGTTGCTTCCCTTCTTCAAACATTTGTCTCTTTTCTGTGCCGAACATCTTTTACCTGCAGGGAAGTCTCTGGAGAGTCCAAAGGTGCTACAAGCCTGCGTTTTGTTTTTGAAGAAAAATGTAGCTAAAAAGACGCAAAAAAAAATATTTGTTTCTCTCATCACAGTGCCCCATACACATGTGGAGGCAACTCTGGCACTTTTTATGTTTAATTTTTTATGATAGATTAGGTTTCTAACTAAAATTTTAAATTGTAATAGGACTGCAATAATAATTGAATGAAATAATGAAAATAAAGCATTCAGTTACATCCTCTGCCCCACAAGAAGCCCTGGATCAATATTAGGTCCTGAACTTTCAGCAAGCGCTGTGAATTAGCCTTGGTTAAGTGGTATTTGGTGCAAAATGTTGATGACGTGCTGTTTTACCTTTGTCACTCCAAAGGCTTGGGGATCATCTCAGAAATACAAAATAACTTTCCACCCAGGTTATTCAGTCTGGGGAGAAGGGCTGGCAGGGTTCAAAGTGCTGCTGGCAGGTATGAGAGATGTTCGGAGGGGAGAGACGGGGTAGGCACACAGGACCCACTATCTGTGCAGTTCCACAGGACCGGCTGTCCTTCCTAAGAGAGGGTCTCTTAGAATCTGCAGTGCATGCCTTCCCACGGGCTAAGTGCCAGAAGTGGCCCTAGAGCAAAATTAACAGCACTGATTATGATTGGATCTTTGGCTTTGATTTTTAAAGAGAGTCAATAAAACAAGCACAACTGAAAAAGTGCCTGTATATTTAAGTATTTTTAGGGAGGTGATTTTAGTTCAAAAAAAGCAATAGAGAGAGCTCAAATAGACTGAGCACTAATTAAGTTTCAGGCACTGTGCTGAGTATTTTATATGCATATTTTATTTAATCCTCACAAAAGCCCCATCTCTGTGCCAGGAACACAGATGAGGAAACAGGGTTAGGGAAGTTAAGTAATTTTACCATATCCACAGAGGTTATGAGTAGCATTTGCCTGCCCGGCTTGTTGTCTCCATCTAAAACTCAAGCTTCTAAAACCTAAATGCTAACGAAACGATACAAACTGGAATAACAGGTCGTATATTCATTCATTTGTCAGATCCACTTATTTAACCATGGCTTCATGTAAAATAACATGACGTAAATAGGACAAGTAGATAGGAATTAATATTCAGGGTCACATCTTACAATCAAAGTACACAATGGGAATTTTGTTCAAAATCAAATAAAGTCTGCAGATTAACTAACTTAGTGACTTTAGACCTCAGTTCCCTCTTCTAGTCCTCTTCTGGAATACTGGTTATAACTGTCTCAGTCTCAAAGGGTTATTCTGAAACCTCAAACCTAATATTTATAAAGCATTTGAAACAGTATCTGCACATATTGTCAAACTATTACAACTCACATTACTGAGGCACGCTTCATAAGACTATGTGTAAGTAGGCCAATAAAGACTTCATGGAGGACACAAACGCTACTTCTTAAAGTGTTAGGTACCATCTAAACGTGGAGAACCAGAAAGAAGAAAACTGATTTTTATACAGAATTAAATTTTCTCACTCTTCAATGCAGCAGATTTCAGAAACTAATAGCTGGAGTTTTATAAGGAAATGACTCTAGTTACAATGTTTTGGGAGACCGATGACATAAAACACCTACATAAGAACTATAAAATTTTCAGATGAATTGAATTGAGCAACAGAGCATACATTTCTTTCCATTACTTGATGCATTCGGAAGTAAGAATAGTGTCACTTGAGAAGAGCCAAAGAAATCTGGTTTGCCTATTTTATCTACTTCTTTGCTTTGAGTCATTCTAATGGGAACAAGAGGCTGGGAATGACACATCAGTGAAGTGCGTCGTCCTTCTCCTCCGTTCACAGCAGTGTACATGAGATCAGTGCAGCCCATGGCCTCATCTTTGGAAAAACCTCCTGCCATCTCCTTCTGCACCCTTCTGCACTTTACACGGCACCTACACTCCTGACCTGGCCTCCAAGCCAGCCCCACCTGTCCCTGCCCAGTGCAGGACTTTACATTCAGGCCTTTCTCCCTTTACCAAGCTCCTGCTGCCTCAGCCGCACCTCAGACTAAGCCTGGCTTCTCTGCAGGTTCTTTTCTATGTGCTAATGTCACCCTCCTTGAAATGGCCTGCGCAGACTGTGCAGGAAGGATACCTTCCTCGCCCACATGCCTTCCAGGTCATTACCTTTTCTTTTTGGAGACAAGGTCTCACTGTATAGTTCAGGTTGGCCTTGAGCTCAGTAGGTAGTGTGGATGGTCTAGGACTCATGGTGATCCTCCCTCCTGAGCCTCCTCAGTGCTCGGATTACAGGTGAGCACCACTAGGACTGGCATTACCATTTTAATGTCAGTCTCCACTTCTTAACTCTGAAACACTGGCTTCTCTCTCTCTCTCTCTGCCTCCTCCTTCCCTCCTCCTTAATATTCTATCTGTTAACTAAAACATCGAACAATAAGGAAGCGCTTCCACACTTCAACACCGCTACTCCCTAATGCAGTTTTGGACATTACCAAAGCAAAGAGATACGTACACGTATTTGTGTACAGGCACAAAGACGTACATTTGTGTACATACACACAAATAATCAATTCAACCACCTAAATGTGTAAGTATTCAATATTACTCACATATGCACACACACACACACACACACACCTCTATTTAGACTTGTCTATATGTGTGTACATGTATAGATACTAAATTTTATTTCAATGTTTTATGTATATGTATAATGTATTGCCTTACCCAGCTTCATATTTTTATAATACTAACCTTGATCCATGTATTTATTCATCACTGACTCATCCCTGGATACCTTCCATTTGCCAAGCACCTGCAACTCAGCAGTAGAAAGCACAAATGTTCCTGACCCTGTGGATTTTATATTGCAGTGAGGGTGAAATAAAAATAAATAAACACTCGATGAAGTGACATGATTAAATGACATGTGAAAGTTTATTTCTCTAACTGTATCTCTTTAGGAAATCCATAGCCAAGTTTATTATTGTTTTCCAATTAAGGAAACTTAGGTCTGAATGGACTGAGAATCAGTCGACAGCACAAAGCCCAGCCCAAGTCCAAAACCTGGTGGCTCTCAGCTTCTCACCGCGCACAGTCAGCAGCCTCCCGCGCTGCTCTCACTTCGTTCACTGGAAGACCTAAGTCCAACCTTCCAGAAAAGTGCTATGTAGGGCCGGAGGGTTAGCTCAGTGGTTCCGGCGCCTGCCTCGCAAGCGCAAGGTCCTGAGTTCGATCCTCGGTAACCACATACAATGCTGGGCGTGGAGACTCACGCCCACCAGCCATCAATACCACATACCACAGTGCCGGGTGTGGTGGCTCACGCCTGTCATCCCAGCACTCGGGAGGCAGAGGCAGGAGGATTGCTGAGTTCGAGGCTTGCCTGGGCTACATAGTGAGCTCAGGGTCAGTCTGAACTACAAAGCGAGACCCTGTCTCAAAAAGAAAAGAAAAGTACTATGTAGTGGAGAAGACGACTCCCAAGTCTCCACTGTGTTATAAAGTAAAAGAAGTGCTATGTTTCAGTGAGACCGAAGCCTTTCCACACACTGTTTTTATTTCTTTGTAGATGATGGTAATGCATGATAATACAGGCCTGATATATTTTAAAAAAAAGAAGAAGTTTCTACTCTTCATGTCTCCAACAACAAATATAAACATGGAAACCCACTTGTCTTCTGATCCCCAAACCTGGATGGGGTTGTCTGAGAAGCGCAACAGGGGCACGTCCTGAACTAAGGACACAGGTACCTCTCTGGTTCGGACTCAGCAGCCTGCATGGCTGTGATTCGCACTGAGGCCAGGGAGGGCACCAGGCACCTGGGGCTTCTCATGCTCCCCATGCCAAGGTGCAGGGAGGCCCAGGTGGAGCGGGGGAAGTTGTGCTCTTGTGTGCTAGTTCCTAAGACATCATCCGGCCTCACGAACACACCATCACTGCCTCAGAGCATCCTGTCCTTGTACTCCTATCAGAGCTGAAAATGCAGAAGCCTCAAGGGAAAAAGTAAATAACCAGCCCCAGGGTTAGCAGACTACAAGGCAGAGTGGGGGGAAGCAACGTTGGCTCTGAAGTCTGAAGTTAGAACACTGGAGTCCAAGTTCCACCATTTCCTGTACACAAGGCCTTCGGAGATGTGTGGTGTCTTTGAAATTATTGTTACATACTGCTGGCAGCACCTCCCCTAAGTACCTCAGAGTTATTATAAAAGAGTAATATAGGGGCCGGAGATTTAGCTCAGTGGTTCCGGCGTCTGCCTTGCAAGCGCAAGGTACTAAGTTCGATCCCGGTGACCACATAAAATGCTGGGCGTGGCAACTCACGCCCACCAGCAATCAATACCACATACCATGATGCCGGGTGTGGTGGCTCACGCCTGTCATCCCAGCACTCGGGAAGCAGAGACAGGAGGATTGCTGAGTTCAAGGCTTGCCTAGGCTACATAGTGAGCTCAGGGCCAGCCTGAACTACAAAGCAAGACCCTGTCTCAAAAAAAAATAAAAATAAAAATAAAAATAAAAAAAGAGTAATATAGGGCAGAGATTTAGCTCAGTGGTTCTGGTGCCTGCTTCGCAAGTGCAAGGTGCTAAGTTCGATTCCCAGTAACCACATACAATGCAGGGCATGGTGACTCACACTCACCAGCCATCAATACCACATACCACAGTGCTAGCTGTGGTGGCTCACGCCTGTCATTCCAGCACTCGGCAGGCAGAGACAGGAGGATTGCTGGGTTCGAGACTTGCCTGAGCTACACAGTGAGCTCAGGGCCAGCCTGAACTACAAAGCAAGCCCTGTCTCAAAAAAAAAAAAAAAATAGTAATATATTTAACTGTGAATATGTCATACAGTAATAAACATTTTGAGATTTTTTTGAAGGCTTCGCGTCTATATAAATAGTTATTTGAACCTCAGCCCTTTATTTCCTAAGTCACGTGGCTATTATCATCATTGTTGTTGATCACAATAAAGATTAAAATGCCTATGCAGTGAACTCATAACTAATCACACAGCATAGGGCTGATACCTAGCAAAAGCCTGATGAAATGGGTTTCTTATCCCATTTTACAGATGATCAGAATATGGCAGAGATACACCATGTAAATTGCCCAAAGTCAAGTCCAGGGAAGCCAGTCTGATGTCCATGCCAGCTGTGCTCCGGCCACAAGAACAAGACACTACAGACTTTCAAACAGCTGGCTGCAAGAACTGCGCTATCCATGAAATAAACATTTTCAGCTATCAGAGCGTACAGAATGCCTGGTTCTCCTTACTGGTTGCAATTAGAATTGATTGAGAGAGAAGCATTTAGTGCAAACAAGGGTTTGCGTGCCAGGCAGGTAGAAACTCCAGTCATCTGCTGGGCATAAACGGGAGATAGAAGGTGACCTGTCCGTATGCTCCACTGCTGTCAATTACATCACAGTCCAGGTGGGCTGTGGGGATGCTTCAACACTTTCAGAAATCAGGAGAGCACAGCACACTGCAGCGGTGTGCTTCCTAGAAACTTCCTATTTTCAGGTACTTTATCAATGACACTTGACATTGATCTCGCTGTCCATATATGCGGGCATGTATTTCAGCATCATTTTTCAGTCTGCTGCCAAATGCCCCTTATTATTATAACTGAAATGTGTTTTACCACCAGCAAGCCGAAGATGCCTAATCATCCTAGCCTGCGGATCCTTATCGACTGTCTTATTTTTGTAACTATAACATTAAAGGAAATTAAACTTATCCTATTTGTCTACAGAGACCACCTTTACGATAATGAGTGCTGCGACAAAGTGAGAGAAAAATCACCAACCTAATGCTGGGCCTCTCTGACCTTGCATGAATCCACCTTCCATTCAGTGTGGTACTTTGTGCATACAACGCTCTGTAAGAAGCAAGGGCCAGGACAACCCTTAGTCTCCACAGCGCTTAGGTACTAGAGGAGCATTAGTGAGTGCAGTTTCCCAGGTCCTCAGAGTCTGTGGTCTGGTAGCCCATAAAGACAGCATATTGGAACCATATATTAGAACCGAAGGCTTTGCGCTCAAGCACACACTTAACTAATTGGGTAACCGTGGGCAAATCCGTAAGCTTTCTGAACCTCAGTTCTCTCATGCGGAAAAGGCAGACAATAATATCTATGAGAGTTATTTTTGTGCTTCAATGAAATGACAAGCTCACATGCGCCAGTGAGTGCTGATTTCTCTCGTCCTTCTCTTTGGCTGGGGAATCCATCTCCTGGGCATAAAACAGCCAGGGTATTTTCTCTTCTGTCCCCTTTACCTCTTTTAGCCCTGACTTTTGCCAAGTGGTATGACTGCAGAATTTCAGAGCTGAAAGGAATCCTAACCAAAAAATACACAATATACTGTAGCAGAAGAAACTCAGAGATCAGCTAGTTCAGGTGTCTTACATCTTAGGTCCAAGACAGAAAACTCAGTCACAGGCAAAGTTTTACTGGGATTAGAATGGCCGGATGTGGATAAGATGAACTAGTGGTCTTACTCCAAATCCTCAGCGCTAGTCCAGAGGCAGAAAAATGTGTGCTTTGTCCTAGCTCTACAATGAAACGTAAAGACGATTCTCAGCATCATTGCTTGATTTGTGCTGTGTGACGTGGATCATACTAACCTGACTGCAGGAGCCTCAGTTACCTTAAAAAATGAGATCAGTGCAAGAACTGAGTGAGATCACGTGTGAGCCCAATGATGGAATTCAACAGGTAGTTGCTAAATGTTGACGATCATAATTTAACAGACAAGTACATTGAAGGGACTGCTGATAGAAGAACTAATGATTAGTCCAGCCTCCCAGGAACAGGTCTTAAGCTTTTTAGTAGACAACTGTGTCCGTACGTGTCACCTGCAGAGCCCTCTTAAAGAGCTTGCCTCGGGTTTCTGCCACTCTCTAGAACTCACATTGCTGCAGCTGATGCAGAGAATTAAAATAAAGTCTGACTAGATGGAGGTCTCCTAAGCACTCATCAGCATAAACTATGCACTCTGAAGTTTTTAAATGAGCATATGAAACGCTAACCCGCATTTATCCCCCAGAATGTCAGATACCAAATGTTCTGCGGCCTCCCTGTTCTTTGGTGATATTTTCCCCCACAGAACAATTTCCAAAATGGATAAAGAGCACAGTAGGTGGCTGTCCAACATTTCACAGGCAAAGCATCAGTGACTCACCGGATCCTACATCTGTGTCACCACCAAAAGCCTGATGAAGTTGATCAACAAAAGAAATTGTGTGTACACTGTAAATAACCCTTTTCCCCCTGCTGGCTCTTCTACATTCTGCTTTCATAATTTTGCCAGGGGAGATGATGCTACCTGCCTACCTTTTACCAAAAGCAACCAGACGCTCCCCAATGTCAAAAATGAGGAGTAAAACATTTCTCCCGGAACCATGTTTGCAAGCCTGTCACTTGCACAAAGAGGAGACCAGCTGGCCTAAGGAGGTGACCATGGATCAACGGCCCAGGTCCGTGCTGGCAGGTGAGCTGCTCAGCTTCATGCAGACGCCACAACCATCGCTGCCCAGGTGGAGGATGGGAACTCCAGACCAGCATCTCTCACTAAGAGCCAGTACTGGCTTTTTGTGGGGTTTTTTTTCCCCCCCAATATTGCTTTTGCACTGTTGCGCAAAAAGGTAAGTGTTTCACCCTTCGTTCTTAGAACTGGTGAAAATGTTGAGCAAACACTCTGGCCCCTCGTGATTTCTGCTTCTCACTCTTCAAGTCCGTCTTCCAACTGTGACACAGGGAAGGAACCACTCGGAACCAGAAGAGACACCTGGCGGAAGTCTGAGCTTTATGTCTTCACAGGCCCTTCCTCCTAAGTACGGACGGTGTGTCACACCAAAGACATCAGAATACAAAGGTTGCCTTGGAAATCAGGACTTTAAAATCTCCTGAGAATTGGTTCCACTACACGCTTCAGAGCCACCCTGAGGAATTGTTCTCTTATCGAGGAAATGGCCACTTCCGGACAAAAAAAAAAAAAAGAGAAAGATACCCTGAAACCACTCACTGAATAAGATTAACCTACCCACGGAAGTACATCGCTCAGTATCTCACCGAAGAGGTGGCGGAGCGGGATGGGGAAAACCCCCGACCTAGAAATCAGGAAGTGTCAACTAGATTCCTAGAGCTGAAATTTACAAACCACGTGACCCTTGGGACACTTCCATTTCTGAGTCTCTGTCTGGTTTTCTTTTTAATCAATTGAGACTCGCTAAGAAAAGCCACCATTTGATGCAAACCTAGGCACTATGTGAACTGGACACGATTTTCATGAATTGAGTCATAACACAAGTCCTCAGAGTAAGTACATATGTTTATTCTATTTTAGAACTGGACACAACAGAAGCCTTAAATAATGAAATAAATTACTTAGTATCATCCAGCTACTTAGGTGCGGGAGGTGGAATCTGAAATCAAGTAGCTTTTATCCCAAAACATGGGGATCTTCTCACTATTAGCATGCCTGCCACGTGCTTCTCCCAGGGCGATTGTAAGCAGCAAGGAAGATAATATATGTGGAATGCACTCTAGAAATTTTAAAGTTGTACCCATACTTGGGCAACAAGAAAGAATAATACATCTAAGGAGGAAGCATCGAAGTAGGTGTGATTCCTTCAGAGAACCTACCGGAATCTGCTTTCAATCTCCCTTGCACCCCCCTTGCTGGGACCTTACTCTGAACAGTTCGCTTTTCCCCACAAGACCCCGGTCCCTCAGGCACACGTTCCGACGCGTCTCAGCCGACTCGTCACAATGCAGGCTCACGGAACGGGCTGACAGCAGCGAGGGAGCCCGTCGTCTGCGCATGTCTGTTGTGGGAGGAACCCAAGCGGCCACCGCGAGACTCTCACCTTCCCTCAAAAGGCATCACACCCCTCTCCAGCCCTCATCATACTGCGCGCCAACGCTGTAGATGGTGAGCGAGCCAGCTATGCTCGCGATTCATACAGCCAGGAGACCACTGCAAATAACTGTATGAATTAAAATGAATCATCCCAAGCAAGGTAGAGCTGGATGAAGGGAGCTATTTAACTGTAAAACACCAATAATACACAGAGACGTGTCCTGCGTGTGTGTGTGTGTGTGTGTGTGTGTGTGTGTGGACATGGGCTTGAATTAATTAAGCAAGTTGGCATCCAGGAGGGACTGAATTCAGCAGCGTCCCTGCACAATCCCAGAGAAATGCATCCCAATTCCGTTGCTGTTTTCTGATATTAGCTGAAAAATACAGACTTGCCTGACTGATCTGAGAGAGCAGGAGGACAGCCCTCGGCCCACACTACAACCCGGCTGCAACTTCCAACTTGCTCTGACCCTTTCTATTGCTTTCTAAGACCCTCTCTGTCAAGAAAGGATCCCTAAGATCAAGGCAACTTACAAGCCTGAGGTTGGAGCTAAAAGCTAGTAGGAAATTCTCATCGCTCACTAACAAACATCAATTTGATGTCCCCGATCAGGGATATATTATTATCCAAGTCACTTGAGGATAGGGAGGGGGGCTTACTATAAAAAACTGTTCCAACTCCAAAGGCGGGGCGGGGGAGAGCATCGCTTTTCCAGATATAAAACAAGGTCACTTCTAGGTAGTAAAACCACCTTTCTCAACTGTCCCCAGGCTCACTACACAATATTCACAATGTTACCATCTGTTTCGAACTGACCAGGTGCCAGGCCAGGCACTGTGCTAAACACATAATTTGGAGCTGCCCCGTTTTAGCCTCACGGCTCTCGGTACGTCTCGCTGTGCCCAGGATCATGTCCATTTTGCGAGCGGGGGGGGGGGGTCTCGGCGAGGCGAGCTAACTCTCCCGAGCTCACTTGGGAACCCGGGAAGTCCTCCCGTTCCGGCCGGTGCCCTACGCCGGGCATCTGCAAGGCTGAGCCCTGAATTTCGCAACCAAAGGGGAGAAGGCGGACTGGCTCTTACAGGGGACAACAGGAGTTTGCTCTGGGTGTTTGATTTTGCCCTTTGCTCGGCCTCCCGGCTCCCCCCACCACTTAGGAAGTGGAGCAGCTCTCCCCGGAGGGGGACGACTCCTGCCCGGAGGGGCGACCGCCCAGCTCCTCCGGGGGCCGCGAGGGGGCTGCGCCCGCCAGAGGAGGCCACCGGCGCCCGGAGCCTTACCTCGTCCCCGGCTGGGCCGGGGGCCTGTGGGACCCCGTCGGCAGGAGCATCTTTCGGAGGAGGCAGGTCAGGGAGGGAGCAGCGAGGCCGCCGCCGCCACTCGCCCGCTGTCGCGGCTGGGCTGGGAGCGAGGTGGCACCCGCGCGCGGGCGGAGCGCTCCGGGCAACCGAGGCGGAGGGAGACCGGCGCCCACCGCTCCACGGCGGAGGGCGCCCGGGCCCCGCGCAGCGTCCCGCAACTGAGTTGCTCGGTCCCCGGACCGAAGCCGGGCTCCGGGGGCCGCGCGGGGGTCCCGGGCCCCGCTGCGCGAGGTCGCTCCGTCACGGCCGCCGCCTCGTCTCGCGGCTCAGTCTTCCCTTCTGCGAAACAGGAGGATGGAGCGCGGGCTCCCGGCGCTCCGCCCGCCCAGGTCCCGCGGCCGGGCCCCGGGCTCCTCCGCAGCGCGACTCACCTCGCCGCGGAAGCCGGGCGGGCGGCGGGCGGGCGCGGTCCCCGCGGCTCCTCCCAGCCCGGCCGAAGCGCGCCCGACCGGTCCGGCGGTCTCGCCCTCCGAGCCTCTTACTTTCCGCCGCACTTTCTTTTTCCCCCCCGGGGCTCCTCCCCCGGCGCCGCGCGATTGGCCGCGACCTCGCGGATCCGGCTCCGCCCGCCGCCCGGAGCTTCCCGGGGCCGCGGCCTCTGGGCGGTGCGGTGCGCTGCGGTCCCGCCCGCCGCCAGGAGGAGCCGCGCCCGGCCGGCGAGGCGAGCTGCGCCCCTCGGAGGGCGTCCGTCCTGCGGGCCCGGGGCGGGGGGGGGGGCACCCTGCCCGGCGCGCGCTCGGCCCTCCGGCCGCGAGGCCCGAGTCCCGCCCGGAGCTCCCGCCGGGCTCGGAGTGACTCACGGAGCCGGCAGTGGGTCCCACAGTAGCACGGAATCTGTAACTGCTCGTGGTACGTGACGGTGCCTGGCCCTCGGTCCAAGCAGGCCCTCGGTAAGGAATGAAGAATGAATGAGTGAATGAGTGAATGAATGCATGCATGAGTGAATGAATGAGTGAATGAAGTGAGTGAGTGTGTGAGTGAATGAATGAATGAACAACGAACAGGTGGCCAACGAATAACCCCCAAAGGAAGATCTCCTTTCATCCACCTAATTCTCCTGGTTTCTCCAACAGCCTTCCTCGGCCGGTCACTCAGGGGACACCGTGTCACACCCCTCCTTACCGCGCAGCCCTCTACTGTCCCTGCCTCAGCCCAGAAGGAATTTCACCCCCCCCCCAACGTTCTCCTCCAGCCCAAAGGACTCACCCCCGCTCACCTACATCCCCAACCCTCCTCAACTGTTCTCTGAGCCGGGCTCTGGCCGAACTGCCCAGGCTGGCCCGCAACCTACAGTTGTCCTGCCTCGGCCACCGGTGGCGCGGTGTGTCCTGTAGCGGGATTTCTCCTCGGCTGGTGATGCCCTTCCACCTGTTCCCATTTCCGAGACTCGCTAACCGAGGCAGTCTGTCAGGCTGACTCCTCTCTTCTGCCACGCCTTCCATTACTTTTTCCTTCCCTGCAGACAAATGAATCTTACCGAATTATTTATTCAGAAGGTTGACATCCCAACAGAACCATTCAGGACAAAGCACAAGGAGGAAGAAAGCTGCGGGGTGAGTGGTGTACAGAGGTAGAGCTGAGGGAGCCGAGAGCGGTGTGGCACCTGCCCGCGAGCGGAACTCACCGTGTGGTCCATACCACGCAAAGGGTCACCTTCTGTTTTCTTTACCCCGAGAAGTTGTTCGTCATCTCTGCACTCCTACCAGATAGTATGTGCTCACTAAAGTGTTTAAGCTGCAAAGGAAGAAACAACCCTACAGCATTTAAAATGTTAGCAGTGTAAAGCAAAAGTGAACTCCTTTGTAATTTACTTATTCGCTATTTTAAGCACCAACATTTTTATGTAGTACGCTTATTTTTTATTTTGTTGGTACATTCTATATACACATCACACTTGACACTGAAAATTTGTACAAGTACATGACACAACTTAATTCTCATTCTTTCCTGTTCCCCTGCTCGCTGCACAACTCCCCCCTCCTTTATTCATAAGTTTTGCTTCCTTTTGTTTTTACCATCAAGTTCTTTCCCTTCTTTACTTACCCCACCTCATTTTTCCCTTTGAATATTTTCTATTTCACAATATCTATCATACATTTTAGAACTCATTTACATCCTCAGTTTCTCATACCAGAGAAAAGATACAGCATTTACATATCTGTGTGACATACTTATTTCACCTACGAGCATGTCATCAAGGTACATCCACTGAGTATAAAGGACTCAAACTTATCGTTCCTTATGGCAGAGTAATATTCTATTTTATTTTTTTTAAAAACCTACATCTTCTTTATTCAGTCTTCCAGTTGATGGACATCTGAGCTGTTTCCAAGAGTTAGCTAGCGCAAACTGAGCTGCTATAAACATAGGTACACATATGTCACTCTGATATGAATCTTTAATTCTTTTGTGGGTACTCCTAGCAGGGAAATAGCAGGGTCAAATAGGACTGCTAATCTTATTTTTTGAGGAATCTCCACACTGATCTCCATAGTGGTTGCACCAGTCTATTTTCCCACTAACAGTGGAGAAGGGCTCCTTTCCCCCCACAGCCTCACCAGTATTTGTTGTTGGTTGATTTCATGACAGCAGCCATTCCTTGTGGAGTAAAATGGAATCTCAGTGTTGTTTTCATCTGCACCTCTTAAATGGCCAGCCGTGTTGAGCATTTCTTCATGTGCTTCTTAGCTGTTTTTACTTCTTCCTCTGAAAAGTGTCTGTTCATTTTAGATGCCCGTTTTGGGACTGGATCTTTAAATTTGGGGGTCTGATTTTTTAAGCTCTTCATAGATTCAAAACAGTAGCCTTTTGTCTGAAAAATAGCTGGTAAAATTTTTTCCCATATTGTTAGTTGTTTTTTTCCCTCTGCTGGTGGCCTCTCTATTAAGCACTTACATGGGAAGGGGCTACAAAATAGCTATACAGCCTTCAGGACTTTGTATATCTTAATTCCCCTATGCCTCCAACCTATGGGCCACTATTATTATCTACACTTTATGGATGAGATGAAGTTAAATAACATGGCCCAACATACACAAACCTGTAAGTAGAAAATGCAACCTAAGAACAGAGGCAGTCAGTATGTATGTTCTTAAACACCCCAATAAACAATCATATGTGCTACCCACAAGCCATGCAGATGATGATAATTTAGATTTGAACCAGATGTACCTTTGAACTTTGAAGGGGCTATTCATGGTTTAACAAATAAATAATTGTAGTGTAATTTGAAGACTACATGAATGACTGCGAATGAAAACAATTGGTTGATCAATGCTGTGTGTTGGCTGTCATAATTATCATATTATAAAAATATTTCTACAAAGAGAAAGATTGATAATGTGATTAATAAAGTTCTATAAAAGTTATGAAGACCTGCAGACAACGATTAAAAGGAGTGTGAAAAATATGAGATTATGGGAGGATAGTCATAATTTTTCTCTTGAAAATATGTTTTAATATCAAAACATTATTGCTATCATTAAGGAACATGTTTTAAAGTAGCCGTACTTCCTAAGTATTTGATAAATAATCCTTTCTTGAATGTGTGAATGAGACAGTTGAAAACCCCTTGCCGTTTAGTGCCCGGGAGGGTTGGGCAAGCAGGAGTTACTCAGTGCCATGCTTTACAAATAATTAAAGTATTTGGGGGAAAGTATTATTTCCTTCTCCCCACTACTGCTCTCTATCTCTTTGACATTTTAAATCATCTTTCTAAAACTCTGAAGGACCTGAGATTTTCCTCATACTTTGAACTTTATCTATTCACACTGTCATTCCTAACATTGCTATCCAAGATCACCACTGACCTCCTCTTTGCCAAACTCAAAGATCAATTTTCACCTTCCATCTTAAAAAGGGACCTATTTGCATGATGGCTATTTGACCTATTGATTCTTCACTTTCCTTCTTTCCTTCTTGTTTTTCCTGTTTCATCTACTGGTTCTCAGTAGATCCTTTTGGTGAATTCCTTAACCTCTTCACAACCTGTGGAGCCAGGAAAGTCCCAGTGCTCCAACTTCCGGGTGATTTCCTAGGAGATCTTATCCAGGCGCATAACTCTTTAAAATGCCTCTAGGAAGATCACCTGAAAAATTAGACCCATAGTGCAAGTGGCAGACTTATCCACTGTAGAGCTTCTTCACATACTTAGATGTTCAGCTTTTTAGTTCTGTTCCCCACCAGCCCCTTTCTTCTCTATTTCTCCACAAGAAATGTTTTACCCCATTGACTAGGTCAAACAATCATGCTCGATACCTCTCTTTGTCTGATATGCCATCCATCCCCTATTTTTTTGCTTCATATAAATCTAGAATACATCTCAAACCCAGGCAATAAATCTCACCTCCACCACAAGCACCATATCCAGATTATTTTCCTTTCTTGTTTCGGTGGTTTGACGCCTGCACCCTTGCCCAGCCATGCTATTTCTCACGCTTCAGATTCTTATAAACAAAAATCAGAACACACAGACCAGGAACTAAGGGCAAAGATCCCGAAGCCAGACTGCCTGACTCCGGTTCCGCTGCTGTAACATATTAACACTGTCAAATTACTTCGCGTCTCTTTGCTTCAGTTTGATCCCCTATAAAATGGGAATCATAATAATACTTTTATCCTACTTTTGCCTTAAAACTGCATGAGCTTATGGAAGTAAAAGGTTTGGAAGAGGAACTGGTATCCCTAAAGGCTATAGAAATGTGCGTTATTATTTTTATCAGAAAATATATGTCATTTTCTGCTTTCAGGGAGTCCATCCGTGATTTCTCAACGTGCACGGCTTCTGACTCCGAGCCGGTTTGTATCCTAAAACGTACCACGGCTGCGTGGTCGCTGTAGCTGTCCACGTCGTACCTGCCTATCGTGAGGCTCCGGGGCTCGCTGCTCCCTCTTCTCAGAAGGCTGCGTTCCTCGTCGTTTGGTGTGTTTGTTCCATGTCTTCCAGCCAATTGCTTCTCAGCTGTGGGCTTCTCGGTGCCATTTTTTTCCCTGGGGATCCCATTAAGTGCACCCTTTCTATCCCCTGCCTTCGTTGTGTTACACCGTAACTGGTTTGCCCGTCTGGTGCCCTTTACCTGGCTTACAAGGGGGGGGGGGGAACAGAACGAGATGGGCCCCAGGAGAAACAGACAGGGCTCCGCCCCAGGTACCCATTTCACAGACAGTAGTCCAGTTGCTAAACCCAGCCCAAATGATACCTCAAAAAATTTCAATGATAAATGTATCGTGCTCCTTCTTTTGCTTTTTTTTTTTTTTTAGGCCAGAAAAATGGAAGAAGGAAGCAGTAAAACAACAAGCAGCAGTTTGGGGTCGGGTTGGGGTTTTTGGATGAACAGTGAAGGCGGAACTGAGCAACACGGGACAATCTGTGCTAACGGGAAAGAGGCTATTGTGTCACCGTCTGTATTTGCCACGTTTCTGCCCTTTCCACGCCCAGTTTGTCTCTCCCCTGCCCCCAGAGGCCCTGGCACACCCAGAAAATGTCTCCCCCCACTTCGCACGGAGCCTCTTCTCTACCATAGCTTCTGCTCCTCGTGAAGGTCCTCAGTTTTCATCGGCTAAATGGGAGGAAACACCCGACTCAGTACAGCGCATGGACGTCACGAAGCTCGGCTCTTCCTGTTCATGGATTTGCGCTCATTTGCCTCAGCACGCACGACGTCCAAAGACCAGCGCTGCTGGCCGGTGGGCAGAGGGGTGAAGACAGATACCCGGGTGGAGCCCGCTGAGGGCAGAGGAGCTAATGGCGCTCCGCTCCGAAGTGTTCAGAGGTAATTGGGGCACTGTCATGGCAGAAGAAAGAGAAGGCCGGGCAGGGTACAGTAGTCGCAGAAATGAAAACTTAGGAAAGACAGCTTGGTGGAGCTGAGGGTTCTGCTGGCTGGCAGAGGCGGAGCGATTCTGCCCCACCGGCACAGAGAGAGGAGACGGGAGGCTTCCACGTGACCGTATCGCAAGGCAGCAGCGTCCCAGGTCCTCGAGAGACGCGTCCCTACTGAGTTGCAGAAGGTGAGTAAACACACACGTTTTTAATAAATGCTGCGAGTAAGGAAAGCCAAGGTATTAGCTGAGAAAAAGATGCAGCAATCTCGACTCCCTGATACTGTCAAGGTTTCTCGTGCAGGTGTTTCAGAGGGACAGGGAGCCATCCTAGGGACAGTGTCTAAGCCCGCAGCAGCCACGCGGGGGACTCGTCGGGGCCTGTGAGAGGCGGCCGTGCAGAAAGCTGACCCACGCAGACCTTGCGGTTCGGGGAGAGAGAAAGTCTCAGTCCCCTTATCTGGGCTGCTTCTCCCTCCCAGTGGGCTTCTGCTTCCTTGGAAAGCTCGTCTTCAAGCTGATACTTTTCAGCCCCCCCCCCCCCAGGGGCCTATCTGTGACTGGCAGCGGGGGAGATTTTCCCAAAACTAGCTTGACGCCTTCCGGCCTGTGGCCTAAAGCTCCTAGAGAACGTTAGAAGGGACGTGATTTTTCTCCCCTTGCTTTTCTCCTTCCAAACAGAAACTTTCAAGCAAAGGTCAAGATTTTAATAAAGTCTTGGAGGCTGGTTATTATGCGATGTTGACACTCTACTACAACAGGAAATTCGAAGACAAGAACTTTGCATGCGAAAAGGGAACACTTACCCTTTGGACTTCTCACTTGGCCTTGTAGGTATTTAACACATTTACCAGCTTACAGCCTCCAGGATGGAATCTAAATTGAAGGCGTGTTCTCCGGATAGAAACCGTCACCTGTATCATCCCATAAGCCACACAAGGCAGACACGATCTAAATTGTTCACCATCTGGTAGCAGTCAATGCCAGTTAAAATCATGCTAATATTTACTCATTCCTGCAGCCATAGGAGAGGACGGTGTGATTCAGCCCTATTTTCTTGTTCTGTGCAGCAATATGGAGATGGAATAGATCTGTATTATTCATTTCCACAGAAGAATTTCCAAATAGTCATATGGGATTCAGGGACCTTTTTTTTTTTTGTATAAGTTTCTTTCTCTACCACCAGCACTGAGAAATTTGTTTTATCTTTTATTCATTCATTTATTCGAGCATGTGTTGAACATTTGCGCTATACAGGAATGGTAAGTAATGCTGAGATGTTGTAGGCAAGGCTGCTTTATCATAGGTCAGAAGAAGAGAGAAGAAAAGAAGATACAATATCCGAGGTTGAAATAGCATCTCCTCTTCGTAGAGGAATTGCTATGAGCAGGTGGCAGGACTTTAACGCATCCATTGCTTCACATCTTTCTAACAGCCTTAAACGGTTAAAGGAACTTCCCTTATTTTTAGTGATCAGAATGTATTATCCGAGAGACCATCCTGCCCTACAGCCACACAGCTGGTTCCTGTGAAAGCCCGCTGTAATCCTGAGTTCCAACAATCTAGAGGGCCTTGTTTCCCTCTGCCGCACTGAGATTCATAAGAAAGTCCAAGTACAGTATCCTTGGTATCCTGAGTAAGGAAACACAGCTACTGGTTAAAAAAAGGATCGAGACAGGGGTTGTGCAGTGGGGAACAAAGAGTCTGGATATGAGGGGAGACAGAGGAAAGAGGAAGGGAAGGGGGGGACACAAAGAATCAAGATGCAATACGTATGTGCACAATACCCTGAGATGAATGCACACATTATGCATCACAAATATCAGTAGAAGTTTTAACGTACAAAAGAGAACAAGAAAAGAACAGAAAAGGAATCGCTCAAAGGAGTTAAAAGGACATTTGGAGTTAGCTTGTGGGCACAAAAGGGGAAACCCTAAGACATGACAGGGCAAGAGAACAGGACTCATCCATCCGTTCGCGTTCCATTCTCTGTGTAACTGTAACAGTTACAGCGCACTGTGGTTCAGGCTTTTGGGAAGATGGCAACATTTCCTGTAGGCCCAGAGGGAGGGGGAGGAGCGTTCACGGGTCCCTGACCGTGGGAAGGCTGAAGCAGGGAGTTCTCTGCCGAGTGGGTGAACGTAGGAGGAAGCAGGAGAGAAGGCGAGATCACTACTTATACTTGAACAAAACAGGCAGGAAGAGGGTGTCACTTATGCTACAAATGCTCTTCAGGGTTGTGCTTTTTCACAAACACTGATTTATCAGTTGCACCAGCATACGGTAAGTATTTTTTTCCCAATTTTAGAGATATGAAGAATGTTGAGGCTCAGGGAGCTACTGTGGACCACCCACATCTCAGGGAGCTACTGTGGACCACCCACATCTCAGAGCTCAGGTGATACAGAACAGGGTTTTAAAGTTTGACTGCACAATTTATAATTATTTCTACGCTGTGCCTTGCTCCACATGACAAGGTAACAAATGCACTGTTGTGTTGTTGCCATTTTTATTGTTTTGACTTTAGAAATGTTTGTGCTCAAAGGAACTTACTAATCTTAATTAAGAATGGTGAACTCCACCACAGGCCCTGGGACATGATTTTGCTGTTCTGGACAGAAGCCGTCCCTGCCTACCACAAGGCAAGGAGCAACCTACCTGCACGTTACTGAAATACAAGATCATAGGTCCATGAGGATTGAAGAAAAACCATTTTCATTCCATTAGACTCTCTTGATTGGCATTTTCATACAAAACTGCTTCAATTCTTTTCACATGAAGCACATTCCTCTTAAGTGCTTCCTGTACCTCAGTGGCTTTCGGTCTGCAGAATTCTTGCAGAATTGTTCCGAGCCAAGTCCCTCATGGTCGCACTTGCAATACCTGGGGTAAGCAGCCCCTCTGGTCAGCAAGAGATTCCTGTGAAGGGCAGGACTGTGGCTTAAGCAAAGGCAGTCAGTCCCGGGGACTTGTCTACTTACTGGCTAACACCTTCCTCTTCTGTTCTCTAGGGAGGCGGGCTACAAATAGCAAGACTTATGCACAGTCTTTCTGGGCACCCTGTAAAGCATGTGTTTCTGGAAAGCACAGTAGGATCCTGCTTTAGGCGAGCAGGTGTGAAAGAGCTCAGGATGAAACCGTATCTGATACCAAGAACAAGAAGTCTGTTGTGTAATTACAAAGCCAAGGAAGAGGCTATATCCTTATTGACTTCTCTAAGGTTTGTGAAATTTATTAAATTTTAGTACAGAGCAGTTTTATTAGTGTTGCATGTGTGACGGAGAATTGTAGTGTGAAATGTTAGGTAGATATAAACTTAGAGCTGTGTATCAGTCAGCTTCCAGTTGCTGGGAATAAATACTCAGCACCTGTAGCTTAGAGGAGGCGCTGCTTATTTTGGTTCAGAGTTGTTCAGAAGATTCTTGATCGGCTTCAAAGCAGAAAAAATATGACAGGAAGACATGGAAGAGGAAAGCTGATCACTCCATGGCACTCTGGAAAAAGGAGAGAGACTGAGAGAGAGGGAAAGAGATGGAGACCAGCACCTGTACTTGGTACCAGACATTATCCAGAGGTGACATGAAGCTGTTTTCCAGCCAAACCAATGCATACTCTGATGTTCCCAGGAACTGGAAAGCACAGGGCCGTTGAACCAGGATGAAGTCTTTCTACTCGGGGAATCAGACAGGATTGTGGTACTCACGGCCCCTAAGGAATGGAAACCAGAATGAGCCGTCCTCCCTCTGTCTTGTTCCTCCTGTGTCCACAGAGCCCAGTCTACTCTGGTCTAGCCCAGCCCACTCTAGTCTTCGTGAGCATCATGCATGAATACATGGATGGCCCTGACTCTTGGCTGAGAGGTTACTCCCCAGTTTGTCCCCCGACACTCAGGAGAGCACGGGGAGAACCTCCCAGGCACTGGAAGTCCCAACAAGGAGTGTTTAATCACTGAAGGAAAGGATGGGCGGAAGTGCCAGGGTCACCTCCGTCTCAGGGCCTGTGAGAGAATCAGCCATTACTTCCAGATTTCTGAGTGGAGAGGAGGAGCCTTGGGAGGAAGGGGCGGAGGCAATGGCACGCAGGGCTCCGAGCAAGCAGGAAGTGCCTTGTGTCCCTTACCTCTGACCAAAAAGATCAGGAAGCCTGCACCGTGCTTCCTAAGAACACGCAGCTTCCCTTGCTGCTCCACACCTGATATTTCACGTCACCTCCAGAGGGATTGCGGCGCCAGTCCAGAGTGGATGAGCTTTTCAAACCTGAGGTGTGTGTGTGAGTTGGGGGGGGGGCGGCGGTTCAGGGCACTGAGCTGGTGGAGAAGCAGCCCAGGCCCCTGGATGCTGGGGGCGTCATGTACACCGTCTCCACCGTCTGGAGCGATGCCTTCCATGCTTGAGTCGGAGACCCACGGTGGTGATAGTGCCAGAGCGCCTGAGTCCAGCAGCCCCCAGGAGTGGTGCCTGCCCCAGCTTCCCTGCTCCTGACGATGCTTCCTCCAGGCCTCTGCAGGCTCTGATTCCTCCCTTGTGCGGGGGCCACAGGTCACAAGAGGAGCCAGAGACCAACAGATGGAAGATCTCATTTCCAGGCCTGTGACACAAGGGAACCTCTCGCCAGCTCCAGGTCGCTGGCCAAGGCTTTCTTCAGGAAGACTCCTTCATAGACTCAGAAGGAAGCAGATTAAAGCCCACCAAGACCTGTTCTCCCCTTACGAGAATCTATTCCTAGGGGCCCCTGCCGACTTTAAGGAGGTACCTTTAGCATATAGGACAGAGAACAGACTTGCTGCTTATCCGTTAAACCAGATGATTTACGCTGAACTTGGAGACAGTGCCTAACACAAGGACAACAGTTCCAAAGGGCTTCACGAGACAGGGCCACAGTAGAAAGCTAAGAGGTCTCCTCTCTGGCACCACGCAGACCTGGGCTGCAGACCTGTAGAGCAGGACAAGCCCCGCTCCAGCCTGCCCACTTCTCTCCTGAGGCCTTTCAGGGTGACAGAGGCAGCCGATCTCCAGCAGCACACTGTCACCACTCCGCTGGGACCAGCCTGGGCACCCGAGCAATTTCCTCTCCCAGAGCATTCCGGAACGGCAAATGTGGGCCACAGCTCCTGAGTATACTCTGCAGCCGGGACAATCCACAGACTTGTAGGGTGAGAGGGTGGGGAGCAGGCGGCCCAGCTGCTCCTTCAGACAGCTCAGTCAGACCAGGACTGGCTGAGACATGGTGGATAGAAGCAGACAAGATATCGTGAAGGTTTACCAGTATGCTGGGCTCTGTCGCTGCAAGCCTGAGACGGCCTCAGAGGGCGAGGAACTCTATCCCCGGAAAAGGCCACCAGGGGCAGCTCCCAGTTAGCTTCAATTTTCTAATAGCAGCCAGTAAAATCATCCTGGGAGAACCTGATTCCAGCCATCTTCCACCTGGAGTTTTGCACCTGATGTTCTGTTCAGACACAACATTGGAAACGTGGGCTCTTCTGCACCTATGCATACTACTCCCAAGAGAAGCACAGGACATGGCTCCTTCTAGAAAGAGCAGGGCCTGGCTCCCCCTCAGCCCTCAGCGGCCTCACAGCTCCAGCCTTCTGACCTGGGCTCTCAGCAGAGCTGGAGGAGCAGGCAGTGCCCATCACCTCTGACTGTGTGGGTGCTCGGCTCTCCTGTCACAGAGAGGACTTCCTGCCATTTCCATGTGTAGATAGTGGCCCAGACCCTATTGTGACTCTGAGCAGGACTATGGGCTTCAGCGCGGTGAGTCCCTCCTCTGTTCAGGTCAGCCTGGGAGTATAGTCCCGAGGCTGTCTTCATCTCAGTCCTTCTGGGGACATCTTCTCAGCCCAAGCTACTTCCCATGAGGCCGTGTGTGTCTTACTGCCAGTGAGGACTGGCTTTGTATGTGTACCAGAGACGAGGTGGGAAGGGAGACAAGAATACGGGTCCCGAGAAGCCTTTACTGGAAACAGATTACCATCCCAAGCCTGCCCTTTCCAAACTCGACAGCAGTGTGAGCCAACACTACCATTTCTCAGAAGGAGACAATGAAGGCCGAGCCAGAACCCCTGGAGGGCGGAGCTATGGCCAGCTAGGGGAATGTTGGAGACACCATTACTCTGGGAAGCAGAGCCCACCCATCCCTGGCTGCCCTCCGATGCCTCCTCAGCTAGGCCTTTGAGGTGCTGTAGCTTCACACGTCCTCTCTGGAGGGATCTGTCTTCTCCGACACACAGACACTAGAAATGTTGACCTCTTTCTCTATCAATCTCCTCCATGGGACCTTTGACCTTGAGGGTGGAGGATTTGCACTGGTGACTGAAATACACTGACATGCCATTGCTACTGTGTGGTGAAGTTGTGCTCTGGTGCCAGAGGTCTTTGCTACTGCTCGCTCTGGTCCTGCCTGGCCACACAGCTGCCCAGGTGGATGCTCAGGAGGGGCAAGCCGAGAAGCATCATGGTCCTTACTCTGTCAAGCCATTCCACACTGCGGTGGCATCAGCCACACCAGGGTTCTGCCGGGCACACTGCAGCCAGGGCCCTTGTGCACCTTCCCCACACTCCCGATGGGCGACGGTGCATGCCAGGAGGTGTTGACTGGATCCCAGATGCCATTCCCAACCTACCCTCTTAGTCCACGCGGCAAAATGATGTTAGATTATTCTGGGGGCATCACAGGCTTCTTGAACTGGGATCTGGGTGCTCGCTGTCATGATCTGTCCTTGTCTCCCTTTGTCCCTGTGTGGGCTGAGGTGCGCGGGTCCTGGTTCACTCTGCCATCACCATAATACAGCCTCTCTCTCTCTGACCCCTTCCTGCGGCACCCAGTCCTGTCCAGCAGGCTGGCTCCATATAGCTCCTTCCCACAGCTGCCTGCACTGGAGGTTTTATGGCCTAACCATGATTTATGCTCTAGCTCTGACTTTGGGAACACAACCTATGTGTATCTGAGGTGTAGCAACAGGGCCACCTTGACCTCCTTCTCCTCACGTAGGTTTTATTCATGGCTCATCTATGGATATCTTGACCCTGAGATATTTCCATAGGAAACCAGTAGCTCTACAACCAGTGTCTGGCTCCAGAAAGTGCTGGGGCTCCCAACTTCCTCAGCCCTCTTCCTATCCAAGTGGACTCCATAATCTAAGAGGAGCTCACTGGCCCACAGGAAGCCATTGGTTCTGGCCATTTGCATCAGTGTAGCATCCTGGGCATTTTTCTAGTCAAGATCCTGCCTGCTGTAATAATTCATTGGATGTCCATGGTCATCTGCTGCTTCGGAGATGTTTAATTTTCTCTTTAGCAATGCGCTGATGTGCCGTGCAAGGCAACATGGCACTCAAGATAAGTTTTGGCCAGTAGAGGTCCTGTGATATGTTCCCGTCAGAATAGACAGCAAGCAGGGCCAGCCCCACACTGGAGGAGAACTTTCATCATCAAGGGGATGTGGCCAGGTGGTGGCAGCATGCAGGATGTCCATAGATCAATACCTTTGGTCTTCACATTACATGAAGGGAAACGAACCCCTTGATCATTTCCTTAAAGCGTTTGATGCAGCACTGATACAGAGCTGTGAGTGTGTCCTTGTTAGACAAATCAACACTTTTTCTTTTCGTGAGGAGATAACCCTTTCCCTCTCATTGTTCCTCAGTCAGGTGTGCTATGGGGCTCCGCTGGCCTCAAGATGGTGCAGTCACTCTACACCTCCTTGCCCTTGGTAGTACTGCAGGTCCTGTCCCGACTGTCATCACTTCTCCAGCTCCCAAGCCTGGCTCTTCAGGACAGCGCACAGCTGTTCCCTCATGAACACCTCTAGTATCAGCAGCAGCAGCTGCATCGGTAGGTTGACATGCCTGGGCATGCCGGGGCTTGGGGCTGGCACAGGGCCCCAGAGGCTCAAGGGATTCTGAATAGCTGGACCTCAGAAGGCAGCTTTTCCAGATCTGCTCCTGGTGACTCTGGGCCCCAGCTCTACAGTTCCCACAGCTGGAGTGACTCCTTTAATGACCTACTGGGCTTCAACCCTCTACTAATTTATGTTAATGCAATATAGATACATAAAACTGCAGCAATCACATGTTTGCAGCACGATGAACTTTAACAAAGTAAACACAACCATTTCCACAAGGATTTAGCTCAAAATTTTACTGCGGGCTATAGATATTTTAATTTGAAATGATGTGCTATGAATTTTTACTTAACATGACTGTACGTTCATTTCTGCTGGTGCAAAAACATACTTCTTGTAGCCTTTATTCAGCTTTTCTTACCAATCACTCATAAGCTATTGAATCATAGATGAGCCAGTTGGCGAATGATAGCTTCTCTTTGGGGAGCATGTTTGTGCCCTCAGGTGAGAAGTTACCTTCATTAAGGATACCTTAAGGTCAAGGACCTGGGGCAATTCTTAGCTGCCTCTAAGTCTGAAGCAGCAAAGGCAGTAGCAACAGCAGAATTCTACAACCTATTTCATTTATATATTCATTTATTTAGTTTTTTACATGTTATTTTGAAATGCTCTGTAATTGGCACAGTGGCTTGCTGTACCTTCACCACAGTAAAGTGTAAAAGTCAAAGCAAACATACAGCCCAGATCCAGAGCCCTAGAAAGAGGGAATGGGGTGGTGATGTCTAGCGTTGAAGAGTCACTTGCTCTTTCAAGGATAAGTAGAGTCTGGTGTGATGTGAGGAGGGGGAACCCAGCCGAGAGTGAGTCGGGGATGATGTACAAAGATGGCTTCTTGTCCCTGGCTTCTTCATTCTCTCTCTGTTTTCTGGCTACCACAGTCTGAGCACTTTTGCTCTGTTGTTCTGTCTGCCTCATTCCTCTGCCTTGGAACCAGCTATGGATCGAATCCTCTAAAAGCTGTGAGCTGAAATATTCCTTTTTCCTTTAGGTGCTAAGTGTCGGATATTTTTTTCCCCCAGCTAAGGGAAGGTGAGGAGTATACCCGTGGTTTTCAAATTTACTTGTAAGGGGTTTAGGGTGGTTTGGTTTGGATTTAATAATTAAAACTATCCAATCTCCATGCAGACCTGGGGGTTATGGGTACTGCATGAGAGGGAACACTTTCCTCCAGAAAAGAGTCTGAAAATGAAAATTTGGCACAGATATGACTGGATTAGATCATTCTTCAGTTATCTTCCAGGACAACATTTCTAATTTCATATCAATTCAAATGCAAATTTTAAATGGTTCACACATGGTTAATTTATCGCCTCAAGAAATCACATGAAAATGATCTATTAAAATGTATTTATCAGAAAGAATACTCCACACTGTTATCATGAAGGGGTTAAATTTAAAATACATGTGGTAAAATTTATACACATATAGTTATCAAGTGTCTTCTAAAGTCCACAGTAAAGAATAATTAAGGGATTGACCGTATATACTTATTAACCTTAAATGAACCATATACTATTCTGTACTTATTTAAGAATGGCTTTGCTAATCAGTTACATTAGCTCAAGAAAATAGGGATCAGCAAAATTATTAAATATAAAATCTTATCTGGTTTTTCCAAGAAATGAAAAGCAATCTCAGAGAAAATTCTGGTAGAAGATATGCACGGCACATTTGTACTGTGGGATACAAGGTAACTTTCTGTTGGAAATCAAAGATGATTTTACAGAGATGATATTTTGGGTCAGTACTGAGAGACAGAGGAGACATGTTGAGAGAAGAAGAAAGCAGCCGGCACATAGTAGAAATGACAGGGAGCACAGCAAGTGGCATGACCTTGCACAAGGAAGAGATGGGAGATTGTCTACTTCTTTTGACTGACTCTCCATTCTAGAGAGTAGGTGGAAACAAGATACAAAAACTAGACTTTAGTCATAAGGGACCTGCCTGTGTCAAACCATGGGAAGTCTTGGGTCACTGAGAAATGAAGAATTGCCGAAGGCCACACAGGTAACAAGAAGTGAGGAACTGTACGATAGTCTAGACCCTCTCAGTTCTTGTGAACTTTTACTGCCTCCAAATGCCTACATGTGGTCTGGAGTGTCACCTAGGAATACCCAGGCCAAACACATCATACTAAATGATCCCCAGACTTTCCTGCAGCAGACCAGGTGACTGGAAGGGGGGTGTGTTAGAAGGGAACGACAGGAGTGACTTTCATAATAAACATTTCCCTGTTGGCTTCAAGGTCTCCTGCAGGACGGAGTTTGACTGTGACTTATCAGTGCAGAGCGGTGGCACTGGGAAACACAGGAGGGGATTGCATTAGAAATTGCACAGGGAATTTAAAATTGACCAAATACAATTACCCACATTGGAATTTGGCCAAGGTCTTAAGATTTAATATCATCACTCATCCTGCTCCTTGTAAAGACCCAGTGTGGTCAGGGACCTTAATTTTATTGTTCCTGTAAAATTCATGGGACAGCATTTCTCAGCCTTTTCCCTATCGAAACCAGCACCCTTTACTCTCTTATTTTGGTCACTCTGCTTCCAATATGGCTTTGATTGCCGCGGCTGACACCAAGACACTTTCAGTGCTCCTGAAGGACATTTTATTTATCGGTGCTATGTTTCCAAAAGATGCATTTTCCTCCACCAATATGTTCAACTGGCCACATAATAGCACAGGCTGACATTTTGGTGACCACTCAGGAGAGCAGTAGATTGTGTAAATTCTGTAGCTCCAGCATGTCATTGTGAAGTATCTTGAAGAGATTTATACAGGTTGACCTTGCTTCTTAAAAAAGAATCATAGAAAATATATCAGGAAGAAGAATTCAGTGTCACATGTCAATAGTCAGAAAGATTTAATTCATAACTATGCACGTACACACATAGTCATGGCTTCAAACAGTGAAAACTAACATGACTAAAATTAAAAATATGCATAAAGATAATATTGTAGGTATTTGAAAAGTACTAAAACAAACATCCACATTTTAATAGTTAAATAGGCAAATACGTGATCAAATTGAATGAATGAAGAAAAGTAGTCCAGCCAGAAAATAAGATGCATTATCCTTGACAGTTTTACTAATAGTCATGCACATGTAAATGGAGAATTTGAAGAAAATTTTTAACTGTGCTATTGAAAAAAATTCTCAAAACTAATTTTACTAATGAAATTTTGGTTTTACTGCTAAATTATTATTACCATGATGCTAGAGCCAATTGCTTTGAAGAAGCAATTTGGCCACTAATTCAAGATCTTAAAAATATTAATCAAGAAATTTCAATCCTGGAGACTTATGCAAGGGAATAATTCAAACAAAAAGGAAATGTATCACATAGATGCTGATTGCAAAAACCAGTGGCAACCTGGAACTAATAAGAATATAAAATGAACTTCCATGACTCAACAACAAAAATACAAAGAACCTAATTAAATAATGGGCAAAGAACATGAAAAGACATTTCTTTAAGGAAGATATGCCAATGACCAATAAATGCTTGTTAAAACTTTCAATATGATGAACAGTCAGAGAAAGGCAGCTACCATGAGGCATCACCTCCTGCCCAGTCAGACAGCTAGTGTCACAAAGAAAAAAGACAAGAACAAAAAAGTGAAAGAGAGAGGGAGAAAGAATGTGAAGGAAAGAAAGAAGGGAGGAAAGGAAAGGTTCTAACTGAAAGGTTCCCAGAGAGACAGATTCATGCTCACGTTCATAGCAGCACTACTCACAACAGCCTGAAATGAAAGCAACCCAAATATCCATGCACAGATGGGTGGGGAAATAATACGGTCCATAATACACCGAAGTACTATTCAACCTTGCAAAGGAAGGAAATGCTGACCTGGTCTCTGACATGCATGAACCTTGAAAACATTTTGCTAAGTGAGATACACCATTCACAAAAACATAAACACTTGTGGGCCGCAGATTTAGCTCAGAGGTTCCAGCGCCTGCCTCACAAGCGCAAGGTCCTGAGTGCAATCCTGGTAACCACATACAATAATGCTGGGCGTGGTGCTTCACGCCCACCAGCAATCAACCAGCAATCAGCACCACGTTCCACAGTGCCGGGCGTGGTGGCTCACGCCTGTAATCCCAGCACTCGGGAGGCAGAGACAGGAGGATTGCTGAGTTCGAGGTTTGCCTGGGCTACATAGTGAGCTCAGGGCCAGCCTGAACTGCAAAGCTAGACCCTGTCTCAAAACAACAACAACAACTACAATAAACACTTGTGATTTCATTTACATAAGGTACTTAGGCAGAAAATAGAGCAGTGTCTATGAAGTGCTTGGGGTGGGGGATGGGGAGTTATGATTTAATAGATGTACCATCCAGTTTTGCAAGAGGAAAAGAGACTGTACATGACAAGCTTAAACATTTTTTTTAATTGGTTAAAAGGGTAAATTTTGTGCCAGGTATATTTTAGCACAATTAAAAACTGGTAATTTGATTTTGCTAGAAATCAGAAAAAATATCTAGGCATCTGTCTCTGTATGCTGGGACCAAACCAAGGGCCTTTGAACGCTAATCTAGTGCTCTACCCCTGAGCTATAACTCAGCCCTATTCAGGCAACTTATTATGTCACGTGATAGACTATTACACAATTGTTAGAAATTATAATTATGTATAGCACAAAATTTTTATATTTAAATGTTGACATATAAAATTCAAAATCTTTATATTTACAGCATGCAGTCAAGCATAAAAAAGGGAAGTAATAAGATATTGCACTCTCAATGAAGCCAAGAAACATGAAGAAATGCTCCACATCACTGGTTATTCGAGAGATGCAAATGACAACAACAGTGAAATTTCACCTCACTCCACAAAGAATGGCCATGATCACAAAATCAACCAACAATAAATGCTAGTGAGGCTGTGGGGAGGAAGGAACCCTTCTCCATTGTTGGTGGGATTGCAGACTTGTGCAACCATTGTGGAGATCAGTGTGGAGATTTCTCAGAAAACTAGGACTAGGGGTCCCATTTGACCCAGCTATCTCCCTGCTAGGAATATACCCAAAAGAATTTTAAAAATCACATTGGAAAGACAGATATACACCCTTGTTCATAGCAGCTCAGTTCATGATAGCTCAATCTTGAAAACAACCCAAATGTCCATCAACTGGAGAGTGGATAAAGAAGATGTGTTTTTTTTTTATAAAATGGAGTATTACTCTGCCATAAAGAATGACAAGATCGATCCATTTAGGTGCAAATGGAGACACCTGGAGGATATACTAATAAGTGAAATCAATAGATCACAGATAGACAAATTCCGGATCTTCTCTTTGGCATGAACACCTGTAGATGCAAATGAGCTCTAGAAAGTATGACAGCTTTTATAGA
>PVIC010009863.1:0-44668 GCA_004025085.1 Thryonomys swinderianus
TGAGCCGTGTCATACTGCGGAGTCATGGGGAGGGTAGTGGCCCCTGCTGGTCTCATTGAGGATGGCTGCAGAGGCAGCAGCATCTGAAGAGCTGAAGGTGCGGTCAACTGGGACAGGTCCACTAAGCAAGGCAGCTACAGCCAAAGCAAGTGTCTACTGCAGAAGGCTGTGGCATTGGGGTGTAGATAGTTGGCTGCAAGACATTTGGGGTTGACAATGGCAGAAAGCCTCAGGCCCTTGTCTCCTGCCCCAAGACCACATTGCTCATCCAACCTCCCGAGGAGAAGCATTCCAAACAAGCCAGTTTCAGCTGACCTGCCACCTCGGGGATCTGATCCTCTCTCTTCTGATCTTGGTCAAGGTCACATGGTGGTTTTGAAACCACCATGTGACCCTACAGTGCCTGGTCAGAGCCCTCTGCAGATACCACCAAGCCCCCTAGGAAATGTGTTTCACAGAAGAGGCACATTCTTACTGACAAGCCACTCAAAAGTGTCTTGGTGGCCTTGGCTCCCATCCTCCAGGAACAGCGAGCCCAAGGACAGCATGGGCGGCCCCTGGCTCATTCTCTTGATGGGCTTCTGCCCTGAGCTGCACACAGATGGGCTAGAGGTCAGTGAAAACAACACAGCATGATGTCCTAGGCACTGGAATGACTAGTGCAAAGAGGATAGCAACCAGTTTTTGGACCCATGCCACAATCCAATATGGCTGCTCCAACCACTGCTGCACCACTGCTCAGCTTCAAAACCTGAGTCTTCCCAACCTGTAGCCAGTCAAGCAAGAGCAGGGTGCTTTGTCACAGCTGCTTGTTTGCAGATACAACACCCCGAGGGCCACCATCCTACACTGACCACCCCTTTGTCAACCTCAGGTTGTTCTGGATCAGGACAGGCACAAACCCACAGGCAGTCCAGCAGGTCCATGGGCACCAGCAGCCCACAGACAGCACTGAAAACATCCTGAAACTCACACAGGTAGATGGAGTCATCCCGCCTGTGGGCACAGGGCACAGAAGCTCTCTGAGCTCACTGGGCACCTGAATACTTTCACATCACAAGGTTCAGACCATATACATCTTTAATCCTATGAGGACATTCTTGGTGATGACAGGATAATGGTTCTTAACGTGATAGTAGGAAAGAGTCCCTAAGCAGCCCAAGCCCAGAAAGCCTCAGACTTCCAGTTTCAGGGAGGGTCACTTGTCACCCCTCTCTGAGCCAGGGCAGGCAGTGTCCTCGGGCTGCACCAAATGCCGAGAACAAGCAGAGTGCTGTGTTCCCCACCTGTCATCACCCCGGAGAAGGGTCCTGAGTGTGCTGGGCCCACAGGGCCTCTCCACACTTCCAGGCCAGAGTGCAGCCCTCCTGGGCAGGCAGTAGGGCACAGCTTCAACCCCTCTGGCCTCCCACGGGACACCAGGGAGCTGTACCCCTCCTGGGGGTGCCCATTTGCCACCCTTGCTGGATACCATCCTTGTCTTCGAGGTAAGGCCACATCTGCAGACCCTGGCCCATCCTCAGTGGCCGGGCCCCAGGGAAGGGACAGAATATAGCAATATCCTTCCCCACTTGCTCCTCTAGGAAACTACGTACTCTCAAGGCCATTTTCTATCAGGCTGTCCCGGGAGAGGAGACTACTGTGCTATTCAACATCGTGAACTTGTGAGATAGCACCAGCCCTGTGCATGGAGATGGTCACCTCATGGGAGCCATTTAAGCCCCACTGCCAGGCCTGGCCCGGGTGTTCCCAATGGGGCTTGAGAAGGCCTCCAGCCACAAAAGTCGCAAGGGTGTGGGGCCTTCCCTCTCCTTCCTGTCCAAGGATAGTGTGATGGGTGGCTTCAAGATACAGGCTCCTTTCTACCTTTTCCCCCATGTACCTGCCCTGGCTGCTGACTGAAGGGCAGCTTTGGGACGTCAAACACCGCACCAGGGGCATGCCGGTGCAGCAAGCCTTTGGGAGGGGGCAGTTCTGACATCTGCTGCTCTTTCAAACCTGTCTACAACTAATTCCATTGGGCCTAGTAGTTGCAGCACCAGGCTGCCAGGCTTGGGCAGAACTGGCTAGCCAGGTGGGGACAGAAGTGGAAGCTCCAGCTCCTGGACAGACTTGGATGGTCAGCCCCCATGGCCAGCAGCTGCTGAGGAGCTGGGGCCCGCCCAGAAGCCGAGCTTGGTGAAGGGGACTGGGTGGATGCTAAGATGCCTTCTGACCTTTCCTAGACAGCCCCAGGCAAATTGCTCAACCTTCACAGTCCCAAAGCAAATGTTTTTATCTGTGTGAGTGTTTTGTTCTAAGACACAAGTTCCTCAACTCGGCTCTTGTGAAGTGATGGTGTGAAGCTGCCAAGAATAGGAAGGACAGTGGTCTGTAGCAGACAACACAGCAGCAGAGTGGGTGGAGAGCTTGCGCCTCTGACACCCAGCATTAGGCCCCAATGGAAGCAACTCACCCTCCTCCTCAGCCCCCACAGACCTTAGAGACCTCCCGCCATCTCCAGCCAAATAACACTGTGTGTTTGGGACACATGTAAATTGTTAGTTAATGCTCTTGGCTTAACCTGTACTCAGGTCACCTGGCCAGTCAGTCCTGCCGACTCTGAGGTCTGGAACTGGCACTGCACACAATTCCCATAAGCCGAGCACAAAGTTCAGCTCCAGAGAACTGATGTGTGGAAGGCAGAGGCAGCCACCACTCTCAGCGACACTGACCGCCTGTTCTGAGGCAGGAGCCCGTGTCTGTGGGCCCATGGACTGCAGCCACCTGGCACAGGACTTGTCTTCATCTTTCCTCTCCCTCCTGCACCCACATCCGGTGGGACCTTGGCTTTGCAGGTTCCTTGCTGCCTCTGGGGCACTTGTGTTTTTCGTCAGTCTTTCTACTCAGTAGTACCCTTGGGTAATTGGAATGACCTGCAACCACAAAGCTGCTCCAGATCCACCGAATTACCAAGCTGCACCTTCCTAGGATCTGCAATACCAGAGCCTGAGGGTGGGCACTGTGGGGCCCCGGTGCCACAAGTGGCTCAGAACGCAACTGTGGTCAAGGGCTCCCCACCTGTGGTCTCCTTGAAATTTTCTATTTTTCGTTTTTATAAATTGAAATTATTTTTGAAAATCATTTTCAATTTTTCTAAGATGTTATAGAAGCTTTCTAGATGTTTTAACTATTTAACTTGTTGAAATACAAAAGGTTTTGAGGGATTTTTTTTTTTTTTTTTGAGACAGGGTCTCGCTTTGTAGTTCAGGCTGGCTCTGAGCTCACTATGTAGCCCAGGCAAGCCTCGAACTCAGCAATCCTCCTGGCTCTGCCTCCAGAGTGCTGGGATTACAGGTGTGAGCCACCACGCCCAGCACTGTGGTATGTGGTGCTGATTGCTGGTTGATTGTTGATGGGTGTGAGTCTCCACACACAGCATTGTTTGTGGTTACGGGGATCGAATTCAGGACCTTGCGCTTGAGAGGCAGGCGCTGGAACCACTGAGCTAACCCTCTGGCCCGAGGGATTTTTTTTTTTTTTAGCATTTTTCCACTCCCACATTAGCCTGCACAGTCAGCGTGTACGTGGCACACAGTGCAGGGCCTCACTCAGCATGGCCTCGGCCCCACGGCTCCAGGAAGGGCTTCTCAGAGCCAGCTGCCCCAGTCCTGCTCTGCCATCAGGTTCCAGCCACTTTCTGAGCCCCCCCACAGACACCCATGACACAGGCTGGTTGGGTTCCTTTTTTGGCTCAAGTCCAGCATTGGCCACTTTCTCCCTTTGGTTTTTGGGGTCAGAGGTGAGGAACTTTCTCCCTCCCCTGCTTGCAGCTTCTAACATCAAAAGACTGACTGACCCTTTACAGCATAACCAGTCTACCTCCCCTAAAGACCCCAAGACAGAGGGAGTAGCACATCTCTGACCCCTCTCCAAGAGGCCATAGTCAAAACTGCACCCCAGGGAGTCTGCTCTTTGCGCACCCTACAGAGATTTGGCCTGAGCCCAGTGTGAGCACAGGGCAGCATAGTGTGCCTCTTCTCCAGGCTCGGGGCTGCATGGACTCCTGAGTGGCTTGAAAGTACTGGGCCTGGGGGATAGGGCACCATCTGTCCACTGAACACCCGGGCAGGGCCTAGGTGTCTTCCCCCTCCATGGGGGGGAGCAGGAGTTACTCTATGGTGACACTACACACTGTCCAATGGGGTCCAGAGTAGCTGGTCACCTTGTCCCTAGTTCTGGCCCATCAAGAACTCTGCATCTGGGCCGGAGATTTAGCTCAGTGGTTCCTCCACCTGCCTAGCAAACACAAGGTCCCTGGTTCGATCAGTAACCACATACAATGATAGGATATTGGGCACGGTGACTCACGCCCACCAGCAATCAGTACCACACCCCACAATGCTGGGTGTGGTGGCTCACGCCTGTAATCCCAGCACTTGGGAGGCAGAGGCAGGAGGATAGCTGAGTTCGAGGCTTGCCTGGGCTACACAGTGAGCCCAGGGCCAGCCTGAACTACAAAGCGAGACCCTGTCTCAAAAAAAAAAAAAAAAAACTCTGCAGCTCAGGGTGGCTATTTCTAGGCCAGCAGAAGCCCTGTGTGTGTTCACCTACTGGCCCAGTTAGTGGCCGGCCCAGTTAGTGGCCTGATTTCATGAACAGACCCATGGGATGGCTGCTCAGTGTCTATATGGCAGCAGTTAGTCAGCAAAACAATTGTCCTTCCCAAAAGTCCTCTCCCACTGAGAACTGCTTGACACAGCTGTGGCCGGCACTGAGGGGTATAGATTGTGGGCTCCCTTGCACTGACTCCAGCTTCACGGAGCTGAGCCTAAATGAATGCAGGTGTAGGAAGGTAAGAGGGGTAGTAGAGTCCCTCTCTCAGTCAGTATGGGACCTACGGTTCACAACAGCAGTTGGCATCTTGAGGTCGTTCACAGGGGAGCAGACTGAAGCCACTGACCCACCTGGGTTAGCACAAGGACCTACTCAGAATCCCAAGGCCACCAGACAACACAGGCATGACCAGGACTGGAAAACTCAGAGATGGGGCAGGTGGGAGCCAACCCCAACAAACCCAAGGGCCTCTGCCCTCTCCCTTCCCACCTACCCTGGGCCTGCTGCATGGCTTCTAAGCACCAGCCCACCCTACACGGCAACCACCTCCTGAAGATTTGGAGTGGGACCCTCACCCCGCCTGGGTCACCCCAGGATTCCCATCCATCTTGGCCTGTAAACCCTCAGGTGACATCTGTGGGTCCAAAATACTTGTAGGAGAGTCTGAAAACCTTGGTGCTGGTACACCAAAGCATGCCTGGGTCACCGCCCGACATCCTGAGTGTCACCTGTCCTAGGTCTGAGCCCAGTGTCTGCACAGAGCCACACTGGAAATCCTGCTGCATTCCACTGAATACTAGGCATCCTGGGATTCTCTGAGGTCCCCTCAATCTACTGTATCCTGGCACCTCTGGTGTGGCCATGGACTCCAGCCTGCCCTGACCCCCAAGGAGCCCTCGGTCATGGGACATGGGAGGGTGCAGGGAGAGAGGAGATAATAAGCAAAGCCCGGAGGGCTTTGGGAGGCATATCCATCAATGCCTTGCCAGAAGGAGCAGCCATCTGCCAAGAGGACTGATGCTTTAGGCTTTAAGCTTTTCCACCCCTTAAACCCAGAATAAAAATAATCCCTCCAACCCAATGTGCCCCAGTTCCACAGGCGCCTTCTGGTCCAGCTGTGCACGGATGCCCATCAGGCCTGGGAAGTATGGGTGACCCCATTTCATAGAATCACCGCAGGGAAGCCAGCTCAGTCCTGCGGCCTGAGAGGATGGAGAACCATTTGCACACCAAGCAGCATGCGGAGTCTGGAGGTATCCCAGGCAGGCAGGGGGTAGAGGGGCCTAGGAGGTCCCACACGTACTGTTGTCTAAGGGAGTCCAGAATGGCCAGTCCACGGGGCCTTGCCTGTCCCTAGCACCAAGCTGGGAGGTGACTAGTTTTAGTGGGCATCTTTGGGAAGCCTAGGCCTGTCCCCTTAGAGACTGCTGTTGCTGCCTGGGGGCCCCCACCCAGGATGCTGTAGCATCACCAGGTGGCCCCCAGGGTGTAGCTACTCTAAGCACACAGGCACACCAGGGCAGCTGATGGGGATACTGTGAGCCTTAGGAAAAAAGGAGGAGCATCAGCCCTGCAGAAATGTCTTGGAAGATGGAAAGTAGAACAGTTATCCACCCAGGCCCCATTATAGGACCTTGGGAAGAGGACTGGCAGGGTCCCAAAGGGTCCACACCACCCTGAACGTACCTGAGCTCGTCCAAAGCGTGTGTGACTGAGAAAAGAACACCCATTTCCAGGCCACTCAGGCTCCACCAAGCACTTGCCTGCCCACATACCAAAATCAGTAGGTTCTTCATACCATAGGTGGGCACAGAGGCCCCTGGGGAGCACCTCATTTGGGGGCCATTGCTTGCAAATGAGGACAGAGACCAGAGAAGGCAACTTTGCAGCAGCCGGCCAAGGTCCCAGGACCTCCTGGGCATATAAGCCTTCTGACCCAGATGCTTGTCAGCAAACACTACTATGGGTCAGCTGGGACCCCAGAGATACCCTAACCCTCTCTCCAGCTCGCCAGAAATACTGAGGGGACAAAATGTAAGCATCTGAAAGTCCTGGGTCGCAACATATCAAAGCCCAGGAACTTACTTGGTGGGTAAGAGAAGCCGCAAAGCCCAGCTGGATCACCCCCGCGGGAAGCCAGCCCCTCATCCTTCCTCCTGGCCACGTGCCCCGCCCACCGGGGAGGTCCAGCTCAGCCCAGCCTGAGGAGGCGGTGCAGGGCCCAGGTGGCAGGAGTGGGCGGGGCGCCCGCTGGGCTCCGCGAGGCCTCGCCAGCCCAGGCTCACTCTGCGCATCTCTCAGTCCTTGTCGTTACTTGGTCCTCGCTGTCACCTTCCAAAGTAAGTCCATACATAGGCACTACCTGCTGGGAGGGAACCGTGGCCAGGGGCTCTCGGCCTTCCCCAGCTGTCCCGCTCCCCTCGTGAAGGCCGGCAGCCAGCGGCCAACAGAGGAACCCCAGAGCCGGGAGCCGCGCAGCGCGCACAGGGCAGCGTGTTGTACGCCGTGCGCGCCGCCGTGCGCCGTGGCCGGGGGCGTCGCGCACAGGCAACGGCCGGCCTCGGCGACGGCGGCGGCAGTGGTGGCGGTGGTGGCAGGTACGGTTACCAGGGCGGGTGAAGACCCTATCACAGAGTGGGGGAGTGTTAAGGTTCGGGTTGTCTCTGCACCCACGTGGCTGTCTGCGTGAGGAAATCCGGGTGGGGCACGGGAACTTAGGGTCGCTGGGAGAGGCACTCTGGATACCCCTGCTCTCCTAACCCCCTGGCCAGCACAACTGCAGGCCCGGGGATGATGATGGCCCTGGAGAACCCACCACTCACTGAGGCAAGTACCCTGAGGCTGTGCCAGCCCCTCTTCCAAGGCCCACAGGGCTAGATCCGGGAAACAGCAGAGAGGGACTCTGGGTCCCTTGGAGTTGGGAAGAGGGGGCAAGAGTCCGCCTCCCCTCACCAACCCAGACAGCTGTGACTGCTGTGCTACGGTTGGGCCCCCTGCCCCTCACCAGGCTCCGCAGAGACCAAGTTCCTGGGTTCAGCCGCATCCCTGGACACCCCAGCCTGTGGGAGATGCAAATTGCAACCAAATCCTCCCGGCCCAGGATTACGGCCCGGAGTGAGCTCTGTCATGCAAAGCAGAGGGAGGGAAGCAGAAGGAACAGGCAGTGTCCAGCCCCCTGCCATTTCCCACCTCTCACAGGAGAGTGTGATTCAGAAATGGGTCCCACAAAGAGGGGTGGGGTGGGGTGCACACCCGGGAACCTTCCCAAGGCAGAGGAAACAGCAGCCTGTTCTCCACTTCAGAGCTGGGCCTGATGGGGCTTAGGGTGCAAAGAATGGAAAGTTTCCTATCCCGTTAATGAGCTCTGCGGGGAGGGGGCACGTGGGGCCTCCTTAATGGTCCCTCGGGGGCTCTGCCTCTGTGCCCCTCCAGAGCAGTTGAGTGTAGTGTGGCACTGGGACTTGTCCCAGGTGTGTGGGTTTGGGTGGCAGCCTCTGGCTCTGCAGTTCTGCTTCCTCCTGTGAAGGTGGCGGCAAACCTATGGCCACGTTTTTCTTTCAAGACAAAATACAGTTATGATTTTTTTAATACAAACAAAAATTTCAGTATACAGGTTTAACTGCAGTGTTGACACTGCAATACATGAGTTTTGGGTTGCAGTTGGGGAACTTGTCTCTAAAATGTTCACGTTCACTACCCTGTGCCCTCCAGCCCCAGGCTGGCCACTTCCGAAGCCCCTGACGCCATGGAGGAGTGGGATGTCCCCCAGATGAAGAAAGAAGTAGAGAGCCTCAAGTACCAGCTGGCCTTCAAAAGGGAGATGTCCTCCAAGACCATTCCAGAGTGAGTCCCCACCTGTCCACCATGCAGCTCATTTTCATCTCATTTGTGTGCAGGCTCTTGCCCCTGGGACAGGTGTCTCAAGGGCCTGCACTCACTCCTGCCCCGCCCACAGGCTCCTCAAGTGGATTGAGGATGGGATCCCCAAGGACCCTTTCCTGAACCCCGACCTGATGAAGAACAACCCCTGGGTGGAAAAGGGCAAGTGTGCCATCCTGTGAGCCAAACACAGTGGGTGTAAGGTTGACTTTATAAAGACTTCTCCAGACAAGTCTCCTCCTGGTGCCTTCCCTGTGTCTCGGGCTACAGTAGGTCCCTGATGTACACGCCACGCCGCACAGCATTGGAGACGCCCTCGTTGAAGCGGAACCAGACTTCGCTCCTGCCCACTGCTGTGCCCATACGCCACTCTACCGCATCCTTCTCTGGGGCCTCAGTCTCTGTGGGGACCACATGGTTGCTCTTCAGCTGCCCCCGCCTCTAGGGAATCCCCCCCGCCCCTACACACCTGTACTTGGAGCCACTGCTCTCCTCACAACCACGCGTCCAAAGAAGTCCCTCTCAGGCTGTGGAAAGAGAGTATCAAGCATGGGGGATGGGTGGGGCAAAGGTGGGACATTACACGTCTTAGGATGGATGCCTTGAGCCTGGGCAAGGGCTTACGGCTGGGGACACCGTTTCCAGCCCATTACTCATTGATCCCAGCCCAACCCAATAGGTTCATCCTTAGGCCTCAGAGCCAGCCCAGTATCCAGAGCCCATCCAACCCCCAACAGCACCCTTGCCTGGCCCTGCCTCACACCTGCTCCTCCAGGTCCGCTTTCTTCATGATATGTTCCAGCCGCTGCTCGTGGTTGCGCAGAGCAGGTTGCTTCACCCTCACCCTTTTATCTCCACTTCCCTCAATGAGACCCGCAGGCGCTGGGGCACCTTGGTCCACCTGCAGAGAACACTGTGGTGAAGACTGGCTGGGCGGAGCCGATGCCATGGATAGCATCCACTCCCCGGCCCCACTTTGCCCAGTAGGGTAGGTTCACATAGGGCCTAGCTCACCTGGGGACCAACCCTAGCCTGGGCCAAAGCCTCTGCCCGACGCATCTTTTCCATTTCAATCTCCCGGGCGATGAGCTGCTTGGCCTGGTAGGTGAGGGGCTTGCGGGCAGGCACCTCAGGGAAATGACATACCTCCTCCACATTCCTGCTCAGGGGCAGGGCAGGACACCATGCCACTGGTCACCAGGGCCAGGGCCAGAGACCACCTGGTACTCCAAGCCCACACACTGGCACTCAGAGCTGCAGTGGAGGATGAAGTCCCACTGCAGTTGGACCCCAGACCCATGACAGCTGGGGTTAATAGCCTGGAACCTCAGTTTCCCCAAATATAAACAGAAAGATAAAGGAGTCTGCTCACATACGGGGCAGGGCCAGTGATGTAGGGTCCTGAAGAGCAGAGCCCTTACTATGCTACAAAACCCCAGGGGCTTTTGCTCTGTACCTTACACACTGGCCCACAGCACATGGAGAAATTCCCCTGTTACTCATGAAGCCTACCCAACTGGGGGACACTGATGCTGGGAGAGTGCTACAGTGTGACTCAGGATCCAGGGCTATGCCCAGGGCATACCCACAATCAACCCAATCACACCTGGACAGGGCTAAGCTGGGACTGAGCTCTCTGGACACCCTGCCATGACCATGATGGCTTTGAGACCATCCTGCAGCCCTAGGCCTTCCCCAGTCCAGAGCTGGGGACTCACGGCTCCATCCTGTAGAGGTACTGTCCATCCGGTGTGCGCTCCTGACGGTAGGTGAGGCTGTAAGCAAGCATGGTGCCCACAAGGCTGGACAGCTGCTGCTTCTCACGGGCACTATACAGCTGTGTGCTCACCTGTGGGCAAGTGGGAGATTAAGTAAAGCCAAAGCCACTCCTACCAGGCACTCTACCCTCTGCTGTATGCAAGGCACTCACGGGACGCAGCTTAGGCGCAAGAATGTCCAGGAGGAGGCAGAGGGTGTCCAGGATGAGGGACTGAGGTGTAGCCCGGCTGCGGGTGGCTGGTGCAATGCCTGATACAAGTGTCTGGATCAGGTTTCTTGTCTGGCTTATCCGGTTCTGGGCCTGGGGTAGAGGTGAGCCAGTTCTATGTCACCAGAACCATCTGGGGACTAGACCCTAACCACACAGAGCCAGAGCTCACCTCTTGCTGGGTGTTGGGGAAGGCGATCCGAGGTACATGGCTGGAGGCAAAGAGTACATGGAAGGCTGCAGGCAGGAAGGGCAGGTAGTGCAGGAGTTGGAAGCTCTGGCCGTGGTGGGCAGCCTGCTCCAATAGATCATCAAAGGCCAGCCAGTCGAGGGCCATGCACACAGATCCCAGGCTGGAATCCCGCAGCCGCAGGCGCAGAAAATTTTCAAAAAGTCCCTGGAGGGGGCCGGAGGGTTAGCTCAGTGGTTCCGGCGCCTGCCTGCCTGCCTGCCTGCCTACCTTGCAAGCGCAAGGTCCTGAGTTCGATCCCCAGTAACCACATACAATGTTGGGTGTGGAGACTCACACCCACCAGCAATCAATACCACATACCATAGTGCCGGGCGTGGTGGCTCACGCCTGTAATCCCAGCACTCGGGAGGCAGAGACAGGAGGATTGCTGAGTTTGAGGCTTGCTTGAGCTAATAATGAGCTCAGGGCCAGCCTGAACTGCAAAGTGAGACCCTGTCTCAAAAAAAAAAAAAAAAAAAAAAAGTCCCTGGAGGAAACAGGAGCCTGAGCCTCCTCTGCCTGCCTGCATTAGCACTACTGTGAGACCTGCCCCTTCTTCTCCCCTGCAAAGTCCTGGGTGCGGGGCTCAGCTGGAAGCACAAAAACAGGGTTCAGGCCTAAGGGGTGCAATCTGAGCTGCCCTGAGACAGGAGACAACTCCGTCCATCCCATCAAGAACCAGGAGGGATAGAGACTCCAGCTCTCCTCTACACAGACAGAAGGAAGCCCCAAACTCCCCTTGGAGGCATGGAGGCCCCAAACATCCCCACCCTCACCTGGGAGGACCATCCGCACAGCTGCACTATGTGCTTTTCTATGCTGTGGATTTTCAGATTGGCTGAAGATCTCTAGCCATTAATCCAAAGCTGGTTAGGGTTGGGAGGCAGCTTAGGCAAGGCTTCCCCACAGAGAGGCCTCTGCTACCTGCTTAGGCCAAAACACAACCCCCCCGTGCTCTCAACCACATGTACCCTTACATCTAGAATCCAGCCCCTCCCAGGCCCTGGAACTCTATATGGACCACATCAGAGGCCTCCATCCCAACCCAACCCTTAGATGATCTTGGCCAGTGACCTATAACCCAGCCCACATGCTGACCTATAACCCAGAGCTAGAGCCCATGCTCCCTGCTTCCCTCTCTTTCATTCTCCTGACTCCCAAGGGTCCCCACAACCTTTTGTCCCTACCCCTGCCTCCCCTCAGAGGCCTCTACAATGCCCTCTCTAGTCCTCATCCCTTCCGTGCCTTTTCTCGCCACATGTCACCATCTAGACTTCCAACCAATCCCTTGCCCAGATGGAGGATAGCTACCTGGACCACTTTCTCATGTTCTCCAGCAGAGGTGACGACTCGCAGGATGTGGTAGAAGCGCTGGGAGGCCAGGGTCAGGGAGCCCACACTCTTGTCACCAGGCAGCAGTGTGTGGGCCAGCAGGTTGGGGTCCTGGCCTCCAAGTCGTCTGCAGGAAGCGAGAAAGGTAAGGGTTGTGGCTGGGATGGGACTTTCCCCACTCTTCTGGATGGGCTTATAGCTCCCACCCAGCAGTGGCCCCAACAGTCTTCCTGGTGACACCCTCACAGCCCTTGCTCCCCTAGATTTCTTATCTTTACGTTACACTGCAGTCACAGGGAACCTTGGTTACCTGGGGATTCCCCTAAGTGGAGGTCCCAGACCTTAGAAGGAAGAGTGATGTGCACTGACCCTCAGGGTAGGGGGCTCTCAGAGAAGGCCACCGAGAGAGGGCCAGGCTGGAAACTCTACATCCCAGACCCAGGAGCCCCTGGGTACCTTCCCCTCTGTGTTTGAGGGACTGACCAGCATGTCTAACCTGGGTCAGGCAGACACACAATTCTCTCTACCCACCTGAGGCTTCATGGTCCTGCTTAGGTACTAGAGACAGGTAAAGCCAGACAGAGCTGCACTCTGCGCTCTAGCAACACTCTGGGGCACGAAGCCACAGAGGCATGAAAGCCAGGCTATGCAGCCCCAGGGTCACAGGCATTGGGCTTATTGGTAGAAATGGTATTGATCTACGTTGGGTCAGTTTCCTGAGGTCCTAGGTACTATGAGCATGTGGGCTGAAGAGAACCTGCCGCACACACCTACCTCTGGGCCCGGGGCAGCTGAAAGACTTCCTGCCATACAAAGAAAAGTCCTTTGCGCTGGTCCTTGAGGCCAACGTGAGTAGCCTGCACATCCTGCACACTCAGCTCCCGCCGGCCCCGCCCATGCAGGAACTGAGTGGACAATGAGGTTAGATGCTGCCACTACCCACCCCAACCTGCCCCTCCAGACTGGCTACCTCACCTGCAGTGTGTTGATGCAGGCACGGATGTCATTATCTGCCTTCTCACAAAGGGCTGCCAGTGCACCTGGGTCAGACTGCATCCCCTGCCGCAGGGAGATCTGCAAGGAGAGTAAGGGTGCAGTAGGGCTATGTAGCCTACCCTCAAGAGCCAATCCCATGGCCACATCCCTACTCCCCAGGATCAGATAGGTAAAGAGCAGTCCTGTCAGCCATAGGTTGCATGCCTCTGATTGGCCTCTACTCTGCTTAACTGTCTACCACCATGGGCCACCCTGGTCCCAAGTCTGAGTGGGAAGGGACCAGGCCAAAGGCTGCATCTTCTAACCCAGGTCGCCCAAGCAACCCCTGGCTGCCCACCCTGCCCTGCTGACCTCCTGGAGCCGCTGCACCAGCCTTGAGGGCAGAGTCGGTGGGAAATGGAGCAGGAAAGCCTGCTGTTTCAGCTGTCGCAAAGACGGCACATACCTGCAGAAGGAGTAGGCTGTGGCCATGCTAGTACACACATAGGGCCTCAGTCAAGACCATCCCAAGGCTGGGGCCAGGCCCCCCACTGTACCCAATACAAGCTGTTCTACTCATTAGTCAGAGGTCAGAGCCCCCCACTCAGTGCACAGTTCCCTAATCACAGAGGCCAAGGACCCCCATTTGGTGCACGCTGCCTCTTTGCTAGCAACAGAGGCTAGGACATTCCATCTAGTGTCACCCACTGCACTCACTGGTCATTGCAGATGCAGATGATGGGCCTGGTCAAAAGGGCTCCCTCTGCCTGGCGCCATCTACCCGCTCCCAAGGGCACAGGTGGGCCACCTGGGTCTGCCTCTTGTGGACCCTTGCGGTTCAGGATGCTCAGGAGAACGTTGATAGCAGCCTTTGGAGAGGTGTAAGGAAATATAATGAGCAGAGGCTCTGGTGCCTGCCCACCCCCACTCACCCAGCAGTAAGGAGGCCCACCATAGGGGCCCCATCAATCTCATCAATGACCAGGCAGTTGGGCTTCCCACTGGCACCCAGTACTGATTCCATCTGTGTGGCTGCCTCGATACGAGTGCGGAAAGCCTCGGGACTACGGTCATCACTGAAACGATAAGGCCACAAGAGGGTCAGGAGGCAGCCAGGGTAGTGGCCAGTATCTCCAGCAGGACAAGCTCAAAGGTAGGCCCACATCTGCAGCACAGCCCCTACTGAATGTACGTGCCCAGGACCCTGACGCGTTGTGAGGATGGAACAACTGTAGCAAGTCTCAGGGCTGCATCCCTGACTCAATCACATGCCTCAGGACAGACAGAAGACTTGGAGTCAGAACTGGGCCTTCTATTCCACTCACCTGGCATTCATCTCCACCACACAGTACCCAGCATGCCGTGCAATCACGTGTGCCAGTGTGGTCTTGCCCAGCCCTGGGGGCCCACACAGCAGGGCTACCTGCAGCCAGGACAGAAGATGCACTGCAGAGCACAAACCCTTGGGAGGAAGTCCTAGCCAGAAAGAGGCTGGCAAACAGATCTCACAAGGATGGGAGCTGCTAGCCTTGTTCCCAACCACCAGCCACCAGCCACCAATGAGAACACCAGAGTGCTCAGAGTGCAAAGTCTGTACCTCAAAGCAAGAGAAAGTCCTATACGGGGAAAATTACATGGGGACTTGGCTGAAAAACAGCCAGTACTTAGTGAGTAGCCAACTCCATAAAGCACCAACTAGTGATCAAACCACAGTAGGTAGTCTTTTGAGGGGCAGTGGCATTTGCATAATTATTAGGCAAAAGATTTGAAATTTAACCTCACCATACCAACACTTTGTATAAATAATGACACACTACACTCTCAGCCTACCACCAACTGTTCAGAGGGTAGTCTCAAGCTTACAGGTCTCTAGCAAGGCTAAGAAGGGCTCACCTTCTGCCGGGGCCGCCCATTTGGATCCAGCTCTGCCTCCAGCATCTCCTCCACCACCTGCTCCTGACTTTTCCACTTGCCAGAAGCCGGGCCCTCCTTGCCAGTCCGGGCTGGCTCTACATTGGGCCTGGGCCTCCGGGCAGGCCTCTCGTGGCCAAAAACCACCAGGTCCCACAGCTTCAGCCACTTGAGCAAGCAGCGGTTGGTGAACTGTGAGAAAGGAGGCAAACCCTAAGGCAGTGATTCAAACCTTTTAGAGCTTTTAAAGATAACAAACAAGCACCACTGGCCTAAGGGGAGGACCCTGCCTGCCCTCGCCTGGACCTGCTACTGTAAGTCTGTGCCACAAGGCAGGGCCCCCAAGGCTCAGGAGGGCAAAGAACTGCTGGTAAATAGCAGAGGGACTCACAACAGGCCTACAACCCTATGTGCTACCCCAGCCTCTGGGATTCCCTGCCCTACCCAGGGGACCGCCAGCATCAGATGCTACAAGGCAAGAAAGGGGATAGGCATGGGGCAGAGATACCCCTAGTCACCTATGCCAGCTTATAGCATATCACAGGTGGCCAGCAGCAAATCAGGTATGTAGTGACTATAACCCAATGGGCCAGGCCAGAACCCCCACTTCATCCTGGTGGACCAGTGGGTTTGCAACACAAAGATCAGCTCGGCCCCAGGTTCTTCCCTCTTATGAACAGGGAAGCCAGTGGCACTTGAACAAGAGCAAGACCTCACATCATCACTGAGCAGCTCTGCGTAGCGTTGGGGTGCAAATTCATCCACCCAGAGGCAGTGCTGGGAAGTGTGTTGGCCATCAGCAGGCTCCTTCATGGGGTCCCTGATGGCCTGGGCATCCTCCTCTTCAGACCTGAGACTAAAGAATATTTTGTCCTTATTCAACACACCCAGTCCTCAACCCGTCACAGAGACCACGTCCACACATACCCCACAAACATTAGTCCCAGATCCAAAAGGGTCCTGAGAGGTCCACCAAGTCACCTGTGCAGAGTGTCTGAGAGCTGCTGGGCCTCCTGTAGCAACCGCTGCCGTCGCTATGCAAACAGAACCACGGACACGTCAGGATAGTCAAGACAGCTCCAATGCCATTTCCCCTACTTCCCACACTCCCCAACAAACCTCGAACACCTCACCTCACTGTCAACCTGTTCCTTCAGGGAAGCAAAGGAGACACCCAGCAAGTCTAGCCGGTCAGGGCATCGCCACTGGACATCCAAGAGAGGGCTCTGGTTGGGGAAGACAGCAATCACCTCTGGACCCTTTCCTAGGCCATGGGTTATCCAAAACCTTTCCCCTCAGGAGCTATGTAGCACGCTGATGTGAGAGACAGGGAGGGTCCCTCCTATATAGAACCGGCTGACCACAGACAATAGAAAGAGGAAGCCACAAAGAGAGCAAGTCTAAGGGAAGCAGCTCTAAGGGACAGAGAAAAGGATGGGGTAGGAGCCTATATGATACGGTGGGGTTGGAAGGCTGCTATGGTTGTCCTTCCCCCAGAAGTTGCTATCCCACAGCCCTGAGCTGCATGGACATATCCATTTCCAGCAAACCAACAGGCAAAAGCTGCTGTGAGTCCCCCAAGAGGCTCACAGCGAGCATGAGGTCTAGATCCTTTCCTCAGCAGCATCAACCTGCTCATTCTATACAATGGCCACAGCCAGTCCCATGACTACCAGGCACCTACCTGCACTCCAGTGCCTGAAGAATCAGGACGGAGCACCAGAAAGGCTCTGTCACCACCTGTGGAAGTCACGTTGATGTAATCATCCAAGACAGGGGGCCGTCTAAGGACCGGATTGTGGTTGCCAGGTAAGGCCTGGGGGAGACCTGCATCTGCAGTAGCATCCAGAGGTCTGGGAAGGGACAGGAGTCAGTCTCAGAGACGCGTACCTCCTGTCACACTGGGATGGGGGTCCCTGGACCCCACCAAGCCCTCCCACAGGTCCTCCCTCTCAGAACCCCACCCAGAGAACAGAATCCTTCCGGTGGGAGTGTTGCCCTAAGCTACACACCCAGGATCCCACAGCTCGACGGGGACCTCAGGACTCAGTGGGGAAATTATGCCCTTTGGTGGAGATTCAGGGTACTGCAGTTCCTCCATCTCCGGCCCAAAATTCAGTCTCTTGACCACCTCCAGTTTGGGCCTCTTGACCTCAGAGTCTGCAAAAGCACAACAGAGGAAATGGAATAAGGTGTGGTGTCCTTCCCACCACACCTCCACCTTGAACAGGGGCTGCCTGTGGACCTACTGTCGGGCAGGGGCTGCTTGCTGGGGGAGGCACCATTCACCGGCCGCTTTCTGGCACCACGTCTGCTGCTGCCCCGAGAGCCAGGAGAGCAGGGACGAGTGGCGGCGTCCCCTCCTGAGATGGCCTCCTCGAACGTTGTTGGCCCAGCTGCGGCACGCACCAGGGCCCCCGAGGGCGGCAGGAATGGCATCCCTGCAAAAAAAAGGAGTTCACAGCAGATGAAGCATAAGATTGGAGCAAAGCCACACACACACATAGTTGAAAACACTGGTATACCGCCCTCCCCCGCCCCGCCTCAAGTTGGGCATCACCACCAAGTAGCTTTCGCTGACTCTCATTGCGCCCCCTGGGGCCTAAACCTACCTTCCAGTTCGGCCAGCACCTCGAGCTCGGCCTCGAACTGGCTGTTAAAATCGTCCTCCACGCCATGCAGCTCCTCTTCGTAGTCCTCCATGGCGCGCTAACCTAACCCTAACCTGTGGACACGGCCCCCACCCTCCGTTCACCGCGCGCTCCAAACCTCCCGCGCCTCAGCCGTCGCCACGTTCTGATCCCACCCAGAGCGTCCCTGTGCCGCCAATCAGTGGCTGGCGTGCCCAGCGGCATTCGCCATTGGTCAGCAGGGTAGGGGCGGTGCTGCGCGCAAACCAGTGGGGTGGGAGCAATCTCGCCCAGTGGTAGCGGCCGGGCCTGGAGCATCCTCCATTGGCTGGCATAGCTGCTTGTCCACGATGATGCGGGGCCCTGGGCGGAAGAAGGAGGGGCTTAGCGCGCAGGTGGGCGGGCAGAGGCGCGTCTCGCGGATCCAGGAGCTCCAGAGCCGGGAACTCTGGCTGGATCCACAGACTCGGGTGGCGTCTGGGCCCGGACGGTACGGACGTCCTGAGGCGGATAGGGTGAGAGAGGCTCTCAGAGCCGGGGTTGACCCATCAGGGCGCACGCAGGAGCTGTGGGAGGGCCGCGGGCGCCTGTGGAGGTGGGTGGCTCTCTCTTTGCTTTCTGTCCACTTAGGGAAGGCCTACAGCCTCACTTTTCTCTCAGATTTCGAGTGGCCCAGGAGAAGGCGGGCTAACCCCCATCTCTTGCGCGCCACTGCATCTCTCTGTCCTCCTCCCCGGAGTGGGGCAGAAAAGGCTCCCTTCCTGAGGACACACACATCCTGCCTGAAATGCAGAGGGCTGCTGCAGTTGAAAGACCCGGGGCTCACTCCTGCCCTCAGGGCAGTCGTTGCCATGGAGCCAGGCAGCGTGGAGAACCTATCCATCGTATACCAGAGCAACAATTTCTTGGTAGTAAACAAACACTGGGATCTGCGCATTGACTGCAAGACTTGGCGGGAGACCTTGACCCTGCAGAAGCAGCTTCGGCACCACTTTCCAGAATTAGCTGACCCTGACACCTGCTACGGGTTCAGGTATGTGGGTTTCACAGGTGTCCCATAGCAGTAGCCACTGGAAGGAAGTCACTCAGATGCTGATCTTTTCCAGGGGGCACTGGCCACTATCCAACAGTGCCTGGATGTCACTGCTCTTTGCTTTCCATAGGTTCTGCCACCAGCTGGACTTCTCTACCAGTGGGGCACTGTGTGTGGCCTTGAACAAGGCAGCTGCAGGCAGTGCTTATAGATGCTTCAAGGAACGCCGTGTCACCAAGGCTTACTTGGCATTGGTAAGGGTGGAGCAGGGGGACCTAGGACTCCCACCTACTTTCGCAGGCCTCACATGGCCACTGGATGTCAAGGAAGCTTCCCAGTGGTTGGCAGGATGGGCTGGTGAGGTATGTGTGATCCTCCTTCTCTGGCAGGTTCGGGGCCACATCCAAGAGAGCCAGCTGACAGTCAGCTATGCCATTGGCAGGAACAGCACAGAGGGCCGGACTCATACCATGTGCATCGAGGGCACACAGGGTATGATGGCCCAGGTGGGGGGCCAGGGCATACATCTAACCAGCACCCCACTTGGAATTGGCCTTCCAGGGCAAGTGTGGGTTAGGGTTGATATACCTGTTCCTACACCCAGGTTGTGAGAACCCGAAGCCAAGTCTCACAGAGCTGCTGGTCCTGGAGCACGGGCTATATGATGGCAATCCTGTATCTAAAGTGCTGCTCAAACCACTGACAGGTGTGTCCAGGGCAGGGCAGAGGTCTAGTCATGCAAGAAGGTGAACTGAGGCACAGAAACTAGTGGTCTGCCTGGGTCACAGATCACCTGGGGACAACCAGTGAATAATAAGGTCTGCTGGCAGCCCCAGAATAGTCTCTTGTCCTCAACCTTATTATCTCACATACAGTAAGGTCAGAGGGTTCCATTTCAAGGGGTCGCCATAAGATTCTGAGACTGCAACAAGGGAAAGTGCTGCAAGTGATAGAAATTGGGTGGGGTGTGGGCATAGAGTTGCCCGCCCTACCCTGACTTCCACCTGCCCCACAGGCCGGACTCACCAGCTTCGTGTGCACTGCAGCGCCCTCGGTCACCCTATTGTGGGGGATCTGACATATGGGCAGGCCACTGGCCATGAGGACCAGCCTTTCCGTATGATGCTACATGCATTCTACCTACGCATCCCCACGTTGGCAGAGTGTGTGGAAGCCTGCACGCCGGACCCTTTCCTGTCCACCCTCGATGCCTGCTGGTGCCCCCACACCCTGGTGCAGCCTCTTGACCAGCTTGTCCAGGCCCTGCGAACTGCTCCTGACCCTGGACCTATAGATGGGGATCCTGGGTCCTCTAGCCCCTCCATACCCCTACCTGGACCAGGCCGGAGCCCCCCTGAGACTGAGGCTCAGCAAACATCCTGCCTGCAGTGGCTGTCAGAATGGACATTGGAACCAGACAACTGAGGACCATGGTGGGGTGCTGGGCTGACCTGGGCCTCAGGGAAGGGGCTAGCAGGGCAAGCCATGGGCCAGGCAGGTGTGATTGCTGGAGGTGGTACTGTCAGGCTGTGTAACTGAGGCTTGATTAGAGGGCCTTCCAGTATCTCTTGGGCAAAATACTCTTCCTGCTTGAACAGCTTTGTGGCTCCAAAGTTTCCCCCTAGCAGTGGTGGTGAACCTGTGGCACATATGCTACAGCCAGCTATTTGTTGACCTTGAAGATACTAAAAGATTGGTTATCACTGCCCTTGGGCCTCACCTAACAGACTTACAGAGACATCTAGCTGGTGGTCTTAGAGCCAGTATCTGGCCAGGAGGGTTCCTCCTGGCACCACTCACCTAGAGGACTCCACACCTGGGCTCTGGCCCCAGGCCTACCCAGTCCTGTGTCCTGAGGCATTCCACTCTCCTCTTATGCTCTTGATTTGCAGCCTGCACAGACCCTTTCCTGCAGTGCCACGCTACCTCCACCCTATCCCTGCCTGCCTCAGGCCTTTGCTTTGGTTGAACTCTGCCCTGGGCCCTACCCTACTTTGCCTGCACTCAGTGCTTAACCCTGATAAAGTGGGTTGTGCAAGAGATCCACAGAAGCCTGTCCCTTCAAACTCAATGCTGCTTCTGCTATGGGCTTCCTGGTCCCTGGTTGCAGCTCCTGCCACAGCAGCACCTGCCTGGCTCCCACATGGCCACATGATGTCAGACTTTTCCTTTAAGAACCAGCACAGTCTTACCTTCTCTTTCTTCTAATAACACCATGCTCCTGGAAGCAGCTGGAACATAGGATTTGGAATAAATGTTCATTAACCAATCCCAAGAGTGACGATGAGTATAGTGATCTCATCTCCAGGGCATCCAACAAGGCCCACAATGGATCTCAGGGGTCAAGCTGCTGACCAGTTCTCACTTCAGGCCTTGAGTTTGGGCCCTCAGAGGCTGGGTTCTTGGAGGGAAAAGCCAGGTGGCCCAGGCTCCCAGTCACACGCATCAGACTCACCTGGGGTCCCTTGTGGATCTGCTATGTGCACCATGGAGGTCACGGGCCTGGATTTCAGAATCGGTGCTGTGAGAGGAGGTATGTTCTCCTGGCTGCCTGCCTCAGTCCTAGGCAAAGGTCCCAGAGGCAACACTGAGTGGGGGTCAGAGGAGATGCCTTCTGGGGCGCTGGACCAGTTTCCTCATCATTGGCCTGTTGGGGAAACCAAGTCCCCACCTCCAGGTGTGCCCCTCTGAAATGCGACCCTCTTTAGCTGTCTTCCCTCTTGAGGTTATCTGGTCTGTGTTCTGTTTCTTCTGGGTGTGAAGCAAATCAGCTGCATGGGCCTGTCTTTGCTGGCCACAAAGGGAGTAACCAGGAAGGATTCGAGAGCGCAGGACACAGAGCACCCCTTCCCAGGAGAAAGCTGCAGGCCCTCGGGCTACATCTTCCACTTCTGTGGACCATGCTACTTTAAGGGGCTTGACCACTCTGCTCCCTGGACCTTAAAGAGAGCCATCCCAAAGCATCCCAGAACTCTGTCCTGCCAACTTCTTTGTCCCCAAAGCTGGGCTGTGTTGAGGGCTGAGCCTGTCACTTGTCACTAAGGCCTGCAACTGCTCTCAGTTTTTAAAAAATACTGAACAGCTGGGCCGGAGGATTAGCTCAGTGGTTCCAGCGCCTGCCTTGCAAGCGCAAGGTCCTGAGTTCGATCCCCGGTAACCATATATAATGCTGGGCATGGAGACACGCCCACCAACAATCAACGCCGCATACCACAATGCCGGATGTGGTGGCTCACATCTGTAATCCCAGCACTTGGGAGGCAGAGACAGGAGGATTGCTAAATTCGTGGCGGCTTGCCTGGGCACCATAGTGAGCTCAGGGCCAGCCTGAACTACAAAGCAAGACCCTGTCTCAAAAAGCAAAAAAAAAACTGAACAACAGGTAGGGCCACTTCCTGTGCACCCCATGAGCCCTACAGGGACAGTCAGGATGCAGCATCCCTGGGAGTTGTAGGTTTCCACTTACGCTGTCTCTGAAAAGCCTGTCAGCCACCGTGGTCTCAGCCCCAATGCCCACTTAACCCACCACGTCCAGCCCCTACTCTGAGACAAGGTAGGATCCTCCCCTCCATCTCCAGGCTCTAGAGCCCCAACATGAGCCCCACCCAGCCTGTCTGCCTCTCACCTCCTGGCTGTAAAGTAGACAAGTTCTGGAGGATGTGGAACAATCAGGTAAGGCTCCCTAAAGAAGGGTTTTCCTCAGACAAGGGCACCACAGGAAATGTGTGCAGGGCTGTTAGAGGCCCTCCTCAGCATGCCCAGGCACCAGTACACACTGCTGGTGAGTGGCCTCCAGTAACACTCAGCTCTCTAGGCCCCAGTCTCTTCCTGTGAAAAATCCGGTTTGCTAGTCAGGTATGGTGGCGCTTGCCTGTGATCTAAGCACTTGGGAGCCTGAGGCCGGAGGATCACTGAGTTTGAGGCCAGCCTGTGCTACATAGTGAGTTTGAGACCAGCCTGATATGAAAGACCTGTCTCAAAAAACAGAATGAAACAAGGCCAGAGATTTGGATCAGTGGTTCCAGCACCTGCCTTGCAAGCACAAGTTCCCTGGTTCAATCCCCGGTAACCACATACAACAATACTGGGCGTGGTGGCCATCACCCACGATCAGTACCTCATACCACAGATGCCGGGCTTGGTGGCTTAAGTCTGTAATCCCAGCACTCAGGAGGCAGAGGCAGGAGGATTGCTGAGTTCGAGGCTTGCCTGGGCTACATAGTGAGCTCAGCGCCAGCCTGAACTACAAAGCAAGACCCTGACTCAAAAAAAAAAAAAAAAAAAAAACAGAACAAAACAAGGCCAGGGATTTAGTTCAGTGGTTCTGGCATCTGCCTTGCAAACACCAGGTCCTGAATTTGATCCCTGAAACCACATAGCACAATGCCAAGTGTGATGACTCAACACCCACCAGTAATCAGTACCACACACCACAGTGCTAGGCGTGGTGCCTCACGCCTATAATCCCAGCATTCGGGAGGTAGAGGTAAAAGGATTGCTGTGAGTTCGAAACTAGCCTGAGCTACAAAGTGAGACCCTGTCTCAAAAGAAAAAAAAAAATAAAACAGGATTACTGCTGCCTAAGGTCTGTGAGTGGGTTTGACAAACCAGTATAAGAGGTTGGGACAGGATGTGGTGTCTCAACAACAGCTTTCTTTCTCTCATCTTATATAGCCCAGGCCCAGGGCTGTGCTAGAAGCTAGACCCACAATGTTTAAGTCAGCTTCCACTCTCAGCGCAGCCTGCCCTGGGCTGGGGTTGAGTGGCTGGGCTCTGGGGGTGAGTGGACAGCTCCCACCTAAACCCCATCCCCCAGGCCCTTCAGCATTCAGACACATTTTGAGACCTTACACAGCCAAAGCCTGCCCCCAGGATGTTCTGAGCCTCAAAGTAGGCCTTCCCCCTCTCCCCAGGACACTCCTTCAAACCTACCCTGACCTTGGCCTCCTATAGACAGAGGCTTCCAGGCTACATGCCTTTGACCACTGCCCAGTGCATGTGGTCTTGCCATGTCTGCTGTGCTGGCACTCTTTGTGGCTGAGGAACCCTTTAAGGCCCATCTTGAGCTGGATGGGACTTTCAGCCATCCAGGTCACCCTAACGTGGCCCTGTATTCTGCTCCTCCTGGGCTCTGGAGGGAACTGTCAAGGAACCCGTGGAGCCTTCACGTGCCATCACCATTTCCAGAGCCTGACTCAGTCCAGCTTGCTGGTACCCAAGACCTTGGGTACATGCACATGGTGGCTACACAGTCATACTACAAAACTGAAGGCTCTGGAGACCCGAGGGCTATAGGCTGGGGCATGGTCCAGGGCCAACCTGGAACAACCTATGCATATTTGCTTTGCCCAGGAGAACCTCTTCAGGCACCATCGGCAGGAAGTAGGGAAGTGCCTCTTGCAGTTTCACCTCCTGCCCTGACCCCTAGGAGTCCGTCCTGTCCAGCGTAGCCATCCCACCTTGTGCCCTGGGACTGACGTAGCTGCAGCTGTCAGAGCTCTGAGCGGTGCTTTCATCTAGGTCCCTGCCTATTCACTCTGCTCCACGCCCACCAGCCTGTGCTCACACCTGCCCAGCCCTGTTATCTATCCCACAACAGGGCAAATTAGCTCCCATCCTGATCCATGAATACCTCATGTTGGGGAAAACATGAACATGTGTATATACAAGCTCCAGGACCCACAGATCACATAAACTGAGATATACATATTGGTGTAATGTGCACACAGTCACTGTAACAAAGGTGAGCTCACACCCCACCTACCCAAGGGGTGTAGACCCCCAGGGCTGGGCTCCCACAGAGAGGGGCAATGTTGGACAGCAGCCAATCATGAGCTCAACCTTCTACCCCCCTGGGGCCCAGGAGCAAGCACCCGCTGAGCTGGGCCTCTGGGAATGACGGCAGCAGCCCAGCCCCCGCCCAGGTCCCGCCCCTCAGGCTGTCTGGCAGATATCACTGGGCACCACCAGAGAGAGCGGTTGTATGCAGCCCACTAGGCAAGGCATGGAGCCAAGTGAGCCGTGGGGTACCTCTGCCCTACATCAGCCCTGTCCCCCAGGCTGATGAGCTTCACCGCAGCTGTAGTACCTGATCTGTAGTTCCCTACATCCATCACACGTGGCCAGGAGCAGCCTTGTCCCCAAGCCCTGGGCAGCACCTCCTCTACACAGTGTTACTGCTCAGGTGAGAGGCATGGGCAGGGTGGGCCTGCCAGCCGGACCTCAGAGCTCCTGGCTGCATTCTGGGTACTGAGCATCCACAGGGAAGAGATTGAGCCCCTCAGAGCCTCCTTTCTGCCCCCCAAGCATGGGGTGACGACCTCCCCATCCTCCTCTCAGCATTGTAAATTCCTGAGTCCAAGGGAGCCCAAAGCTGTCAGACTGTGCTCACTGTACCAGGGGAGCTGGCAGTACCGAGCTGTCCAGCAGCCCTGGCTGGGCTCCCGAGCCCTAGGACACAGGTTCCAGTGACAAAGCTAGTGTATGAGTTCTGGAGAGGGGGCAGGAGGCACCCGGGCTGCTGGCTGAGGGGCACCTCTTCCCCCTGGGCCTGCAGGACTCCCTGTTTGTAAGAGATGTGTTAATTGGAGACACTGCTGCAGTGTGTGGGTCCCCAGAGCCCAATCTCTGATAAGAAAGGCCGGGGCTCGTGGCTCCTCTCTCCCTATTCTGTCACTTGTTTTGTGGGATTATCTCCTTCTCAAAGGCAGAGCAGATGCCCTAGGGCCCCGCCTACGGTCAAGCATCCGTGTGACACTCGCGTCTCCCCTTCTGTGCCTCGAAGCCACCCTGCATCACTCCCTTTCCTTCCTCTCCAGCTAGTCCTGGACCTACTGCCTGCTGTCCCACTGTGTTCCAGCCTAGGCACCTCTCAGCCAGGATGACCAGCACTTGCTGCCGCTGTACCATAGGCCCTCAATTGGGTAAGAGGACACCTTCTGGGCCGGAGATTTAGCTCAGTGTTTCCGGCCCCTGCCTCGCAAGCACAAGGTCCTGAGTTCGATCCCACATAGAATGACCACATAGAATGCTGGGCGTGGTGACTTATGCCCACCAGCAATCAATACCACATACCACAGTGCCAGGCGTGGTGGCTCACGCCTGTAATCCCAGCACTCGGGAGGCAGAGGCAGGAGGATTGCTGAGTTCGAGGATTGCTGAGTTCGAGGGTTACATAGTGAGCTCAGGGCCAGCTTGAACTACAAAGCGAGACCCTGTCTCAAAAAAAAAAAAAGAGGACACCTTCCTACAGAAAGGGTGCCCTGGGCCCTCTGGGGATCTGGCAGGCCCACATGGTAGGGCCAGCAGTTTAGCAGCAGAGGTAGCAGGGACACATCCCAAAGAAAAGAGGGGAAGATAGAGTCTCTCAGCGCAAAGGGTTGGCTGGGAGGTACGAAGGGGCACTGTGAACACAGTCCCAGTAAAGGCCTTGAGGTTGCAGATGGAATGGAAAAGCCATGGCACACCAGGCATGTCAACACACTCTTGTAATCCCAGCTCCTCAGGAAGCTGAGAGATTATAAATTTGAGGCCAGCCTGGGCTAAGTAGTGTCTCAAAATGAAAATATAAATAAATAAAAGGGCTGTTGATGTAACTCAGTGGCAGAGAACTTACGGGCCATGTGAAAACCCCTGGGATCAATCCTTAGTAACACAAAAGGGCAGGAGGTTGCTGCCCAGTTAGAAGGACAGTTCCAACATAATCCCAGCCAGGGCCCTAGATAGAACTGATGGAGCCCAGAGATCTCCTGCCCAGCCCTGTCTTCCTGAGAACAGCGGCTCCCAAGCCCAGCATTTGAGGGTTACTCCAGCCAGGGCAACATCTGCCAAGCCCAGCCCTCACCCATGGGTCCGTTCAGTGCTAGAGATTTTGCAAATTGGTCTGCCCAGGGCTAGTGAGATGGGGCTCCTCAGACCATCTAGTAGACTGCGCTTCCAAACACAGGAATTGCTGTTGCACCCCACTGCAGAGGCTGAAGGGGTCATGATGAGGTGGGGGTCAACTTCCAGCCCTGACTCAGGGTCTCAGGGCTCAGACTGAGGACAGAGTCACCAGAGGGTGGTCTGGCTGAAAGGAGGAGTTTATAAACCTACACACATCAGCACACAAGAGCACACACAGACCAGTGCCACCTCCAGGCCCAGACTGTGTACTCATGAGCATGCACAGCTGCCAAGGTCCCCTCTGGTCTTGCCACTGGTCTGTGGCTACGGTGAAGGTCACAGGCCCACTCAGGACCCAAGGATCCCTTTGTAGACACCAGATGACAAAGGGCACCCACGCTCCCCCTGACACTGAGCCCTCATGGCCCCCTCTGTTCCAGGTGCCTTGGCAAGCCCTGGCCTTGTCCTCCTCCTGTCCCTCACTGCTCACTGCTCTAATCCTTGGACTGAGGGCACTCTTCAGGGAGGGCTGGATGTCAGCAGCATTGACCCGTGGGCCAGGTGAGTACAGGGAGCCCTCTTGCAAATTCAGTGTTTCCTATGGCTGATTTGTGGGAGGGAGTGAGGCTCTGATCCTGGGCTGGCCCTTGGTGGTCCCTCAGAGAGAGAGACCATGTCCGAAGAGATGAGTCCTTAGTTGGGAGGGCCACTATACCCTAGGCTTTGAACTGTGTGGGACTTTCCCCAGATGATCCAGCATGTCCGGCTTCAGGTATAGGTCCAGGAATAGGTCCTCAGGCCAGCTATACCACAGGCCTAGCCAAATCTATAACCTTGGCCAGGTGCCCCAAGAACAGGCTCAGGTGACCCTGGCAACTGGGCCCAGCACTGGCACCCCTCTAGAGGCCTTAAGACCATCGCTTCTCCCAAGTCTTGTCAGTTCTCTTCTACTCCCTAGTACAGTTGTTTCTTCTCACTAACCAGGAGCCTCATGTCTAGGATTGGCTCGTCTCCCATCAGAGCTGGTAGTCACTGATGGGTCCATTATCAAATAATTAAGTGATCAGTCAGGCAGGATCCATGTCCCACATGGGACCAATCAAGCCTAGGCTAAGTCCATCTCGGACTGTTCTTTGTGAGGAGATGCTATTCCAGTTTCACCCTGAGGAAGGCTTGGAGCTGGCCTAGGCCAGTGATACCAAACCTTTTAGAGCTTGCAGTGATAACAAGGGGCTTGCTGTGGCACACGTGCCATAGGCTCGCCACCAATTGCCTAGGCTTTGACCATCCAGCAGGTGCCTCAAAGCCCCTCAGCGGCCTGCAGGAGTGGTCAGGGCCTAGGCCTGGGAGTTATTGCAGATGGACAACTGGGCACATGTAAGCCTCATGCAGCCAAGCTCCTGGCCCCCATAGGCTGCTCTGGTAGAGAATGAACGAACAGAGCAGGAGTCTTATGTGACAAGCCACTTCCACCTCTCACTCCCTGGGAAGTGGACAAATCTGCCCCTGCTTGAGCTTCTACTAACGGTTCTTTGGTCCCTCATGGTCTCCTTCTCCTGAGCAGGGCCAATGCTGTCCTCCTACAAGATTTCTGGTGCCAGCCAGCTAGTCAGCTGCCACGGGAACAGCTCTCTGCCCTCCTCAGGAGCCTGGCATCACAGAATATCTCACTCCAAGCTTGGCAGGTAAGTGCCATAGAAGGAGGTGTGAAGGGGCAGCCAGGCCTTGGAGAGGGCCAGTGGGTGTGGGGATGTGCAGCTCCTCTGAGGAGTGGGCCACTCACAGCTCAGTCGATCTGTGCGGTTTAGCACCACCCAGATGTGCTTGCAGTGGACACACTGGGACAGGAAATTTGGTCTTTCTTAGATAGGCTCTTCCTCCTGGGAAGAGCTCCATGCTGTGGTCCATGCTGGCCACTTGAGCCACTTTGCCTGCACATGCTTCTGCTTCTCATTCTTGATGGGGATGAGGTTTATCTGCCTCCCCTCCACAGCAGCCTGGTGTGCAATGCCCTTTCCTTCAGGCTTCCAGGGCTCATGTGATGATGGGTTGTCAGGCCAATGGTCTCTGTTCTCAAGTTATGGGGCCCTGAGCTGTGAGAGGGGTTAGCAGACCCTACTTGGACCCTGAAGTATACTCAGGCATCATCCACCCCTGATTTAAAATGAAGAAAGAAAGAGAGAGCAGGAGCAGGATATTGTGGCACACACCTATAATCCCAGAGCTCTGGGAGGCTGAGGCAGGAGGATCATAAATCCAAGCCCAGTCTGGGCAATGTAGCAAGATCTTGACTCAAAATAAAAAAGGGCTGGGGCCGGAGATTTAGCTCAGTGGTTCTGGCGCCTGCCTCGCAAGCGCAAGGTCCTGAGTTTGATCCCGGTAACCACATAGAATGCTGGGCGTGTAACCACATAGAATGCTGGGCGAGGTGACTCACGCCCACCAGCAATCAATAATGCCCCACAGTGTGGGGCATGGTGGCTCACACCTGTAATCCCAGCACTCAGGAGGCAGAGACAGGAGGATTGCTAAATTCGTGGTGGCTTGCCTGGGCTACATAGTGAGCTCAGGGCCAGCCTGAACTACAAAGCGAGACCCTGTCTCAAAAAAATAAAAAATAAAAAATAAAAAAGGGCTGGAGAGCTAGCTTAGTGCAAAGGCCCTGGATTTAATCCCCAGTATTTAAAAAAATATTATGGTAGATATTAATGCAGCTATATCAACAATCACTCTGAGACCTGGGTATGATGGTTCATGTTTGTAATCCCAGCACTTGGGAAGATAAGGCAGGATGATCACCATGAGTTCATGGCCAGTCTGGGATACATAATGAGTTCAAAACCAGATCTGCTCTCAGAATACTATGAAATCAAATCAGAAAGATAGCTAAAAGACTACTGAATACTTGAAGATGAAACAAGATGCTCTTGACTAATACTTGGGCCAAAAAAGTCACAAGACAATTTTTTTCTTTTCTTTTCTTTTTTTGACACAGGGTCTTACTTTGTAGTTCAGGCTGACCCTGAGCACAATATATAGCCCAGGCAAGCCTCAGACTCACAGCAATCCTCCTGCCTCTGCCTCCCAGGTGCTGGAATTACAGGTGTGAGCCACACGGCAGGTATTGTGATACATGGTACTGATTACTGGGGGGCATGAGTCTCCACTCCCGGTATTGTATGTGGTTACCAGGGATTGAACCAGGGACTTTGCGCTTCCTAGTCAGGTGCCGGAACCACTGAGCTAAATCTGCAGCCCAAAACAACTTCTTAAATGTTTTGAATTAAATTAAAATATAATTTGTCCAAGTTTGTGGGTGATGTGAGATCAATAGCTAACTAAACACACGTATTAAAAAGAAAACTTCCTGGGTGTGGTGACACACACTTGTAATCCCAGCCTGCAGGATACTGAGGCAGGAGAATCACTGTGATTTTAAGGCTAGCTGGGCTACTCAGGGACTTCAAACCCAGGTTGAACTACAAAGTGAGATCTTGTCTCAAAAAAAAAAAAAGAGAGAGAGAGAGAGAGAGAAAGCTCTGAAATCTGTCATCAAAGCTTCCATGTTAAGCAAGTGGAGAAGGAGCAATCCGAGACTAAATGAGCAGGAGGAAAGAAGTGGTAGAAGCTGGAGAAGTCAATGAAACTAAAAACAGGAAGTCAAACCTAAAGAAACTTCTTTAAGAAGATCAATAAACCCTAGCCAGGTGAGGGAAAGAAAAAGAAGACAAAAAATTATTAATATCAGAAATGAAAGAGAGGCCAACACTATGGAGCTCATGGGTAATGAAGAAAAATCTATGCACACATAAATGCAGTAGTTTAGGTGAAATGCACCAGTTCCCTGGAAAACATCAATGGAAGCCCACACAGGGGAAGTAGATTGTCTGAAGAGCCAGGTACCTAATAAAGATGGAACCAACAATCCGCCTGCCAGCACTGACTTATTGTTAATATTTTCGGGGTTTTTTTTCTTTTGCTATATCTTATAAATACCATAGAACAGAATTATTATAAATTTAACCTGAAAATCTGTTTTTTAACTGCAAAGTTGATCTGTTTACATCTATTAGGGTTGTTGGCTTTGGGGATTTTGTTTGTTTATGTTTATTTGGGGTTTTTGTATAGGAATTGAACCCACAGCCTTTCCATTAACCTACATCCCTAGCGGGTTATTTTAGACAGGGTCTCATGATATAATTCAGTCTGGACTTAAACTTACTATGCAACAGCTCAGACTGGTCTTGAACTTGCAGTGATACTTGTGCCTTGGCCCTCCCAGTGCTAAAATAAGTGTGTATCACCATGCCCAGTGCTTTCTTATTTTTGTTTTTGATGTTTGGCTTTTGCTTTTGTTTGGCATTTGTTTTTTGTCTTTGAGACATTGTTTTGCTAAACTGTTCAGTCAGGACTTGAACTTTCAATCCTCCTGCCTCAGCCTTCCCAAGTGCAGAGATTATAGTTGTGCACAACCACTCTTGGTTCAGTGTTGTTGCTTTCTTAGGCCTTGTTTCTTCCAGCTGATTTTTCATTTTTCTGTGCTATACAGAACTTTGTCACACATGTACTTCAATTACTGGGGTGAATATTGACACCTTCCGCTGAGGGAGGGGGCTGGGGCCAAACTGGACAGAGAGAGTGACCTGCTGCCCATCTTGCCCAGCTCAGCTGCTTGGCCAACCTTGCCTCCCACCTCGGCCTGCAGGACGACTTTGCACTTCATCCTCCAGACCTCCTGCTTTTCTACAAGTGAGTGTTTGCCTGCATGGCTTCCTCCATCACTCAAGATATCCTGCCAGCATAAGCTGAGCTGCCTCTCCCAGGCTCAGGCCCTGCTGATGTCTTCTCACACGCCCGCAGCCTGAGCCTGGTGAAGGAAGCCAATTGCAGGGCCTTCACCCACCGCGCAGCTCAGGGGGACACGGAGTTGTTGGCCAACCTGCCCGACCAGAGGGTCGCCCTGCGGCATACAGCCTTGGCCTGCCTGGTAGGCACCTCAGGTAGGAGTGGAACAGCCACACTGTGGAGCCAGACCTTCCACTTAACACTGACCTGCTGTCCCCACAGGGAGGACCCCACCTACAGCTCAGTGCCTCAGACTTGGGGCTTCTTGGTGTCCTGGTATGTGACATGGACGCATCCAGCATTGTGACTGCAGACCCCTGTGTGCTGCAGAACCTGTTGCGCTGCTCCCGGCTGACCACCTCCCAGCAGGCTGCCCTCAATACCCTCCTAGCCAGTGGGAGGACCCAGCTCGGGTGAGTGAGACATTGGGTGAGACCGAGGCCGCCCATCCTTGAGGAGATGGGTGACGGCCTGGGTTTGGGTTCTTAATGTCTCTGGTGTCCCCAACCCTGATGACCTCTGACCGCTGACCCCAACCCTCAGCCTCACTCTGACCCTGCAGGCTGCCGGCACAGGGTTGCATGTCCTCAGCAGAGCAGACCCCATGAATTTCGTGGACACTGTAGGGTCAGATGCTGCCCTAGACCCTAACACTATTCCCTTCCTGTGCACCAGGACTCCTGGCTCCTGGAACCTGGAGGGGCTGCAGGCCCTGGGGCCCCTGGCAACCTACATCAGTCCCCACCTGTGGGAACAGGTGCAGGAGGTATGATAGTGTGAAGCGAGGCATGTGGATCGGGATCCATCCAGCTATCCCCTTGACCAGCCTAAGTTTGAGGCCACTCTGAGGCCTAAATGTATGGACCTATGGGCTGGGACAAGAGGTCAGGCTGCCCCATGATACAAAGCCACTAAGCTTTCCATGCCAGGCCGTGGGTCTGGACTTCTTTTGTAGCATGGTGGCTGCCTACCGGGTGAGGCACCTCAGCCAGTATGACGCCCAGCGCTTCATCACCAGCTTCCTAGAGTCCAAGGCCAGATCACTGTCCTCAAGGCCCAAGCGGAGCACAGGTCAGTATGGCCACTGTGGGCTGGGATGCCATGACTCTCCTAGTCTGTACTCCCCATCCCAGCCTGGCTGAGGCCAAGGTCAGAAGTGGAGAGCAGGGCCAGAGATCACCCCCAAAACCAGGTGGAGTGGCACATGTCCATAATCCCAGCACTCTGGGTAGCTGAGACAGGAAGATCACAAGTTCAAGCCCAGCCTGAGTAATTTAGCAGCTTAGCAAGACATCACTCCAAAATAAAAAATACAAAAGGATGGGCTGTAACTCAGCATAAAGGTGCTTCCTTCAGTCTCCAGCACCACACACACACACACGCGTGGGCACACACACACATACACACACACACACAGAAGGGCCCTAACAAAGGTGGCAGAGGGCAGCTGGGGACTTGGCTGACCTCCCAGTCATCGGCATTCCTTGCAGGGAGATCCTGCATTCATGGCAACATCACAGCGGCCACACTACAGGATGACCTCTTCCTGCTGCGCTATGACTGCACCCAGCTAGAGTTCTGCCTGGGCAGCCGCGTGCTCAGAGCCAACCTGGATCCCCTGCTGCAGCACCCACTGCCCGCTGAGTGCCAGCGTGTTGTCAAAGCCAAGCTCACTCAGGTGTGTGGTAGGCAGGGCAGGTGAGTCTGACAGGGTATGGACATGGCCACTGATGCCACCCCCTGCCCCAGATCTACCCGCATGGCATGCCTGAGGACCAGCTGCACCTCATCACCTCACTGGTCTACCTCTACTCTCGGGCTGAGATAGGACAGTGGAACATCACGTCCAGAGACACTGTGGCAGCCCTGCTAGCCTCCGACGTAGCCCTGGAGAACCAGACAGAGGTGAGGACAGGGAGCTGTCTGGTCAACCTGGTCCATATCCCTATGGGCCCCAGCCCCACTGACCTCTGCATTCCTGGCCTCAGTCCTCACCCCTAGCCCTGCTGATCCTGGTCCTATTGCCCTCAGCCTGCTGACTCTGTCCCCACCTCCAGGCAGTCCTACAGAGGTTCCTAGACCACAACGGCATGGTCACTGGCGCCCTGCTGGTGGCTCTTGGGGGTTCCCGCCTCTGCTGGATGAGCCCCAGGCAGATCCACACCATCCAGCCCTCAGAGTTCCGGTGAGCTGCCCAGCTAGTCATCCACCTGGCAGGGGTCACGAGGGAAAAAATGAAAAAAGTGGGGGGAATAAGGCTGAAGTAGGAAATCCAGTCTGGGCCAGGACATTAGATATGTATCCAGCCTCTAAGGGCCATTGTAACAAAGTACTGTGGACTGAGTGTCTTAAAATGAGAAATTTGTTCTCTAGAATTAGAGAACATAAATCCAAAGCCAAGGGGACAACAGGATCAGACCATCACCCTGAGGGATGCCACTGCTGCCCACCGGCCTTGGTGTCCCCTGGCCTGTACTCGTATCCCTGCAGGCCCTGCCTCATCTTTGGTGGCTCAGTTACTGAATTTAGATCTAGCCTAATCCAATCTGACTTCATCTTTTAATCTGACTTCATCCACAAATACTCTATTTCCAATTAAGGTCACATTCTGATGTTTTAAGTGGACACAAATTTTGGGGGGGATGTAAATTTTGGGGGACCCTGTTCAAACCAGTGTAGAGGGAGAAAGGAAAGCTGTGGTTTGGGGAAAGTAGCCCATCCCCAGTGGTGTGGAGATCTCAGGGCTCTGGCTGCTCATCGGCACTACCTTCCCCCAGGCTGGCTGGAGCCCCAGACCTCTCCTCCTGCCCTCAGAGCCGGAAGAACGTGCTCTTTGCCAAGGCTCGAGAAACCTTCAGCAACATCAGCCCCATAGCAGCCTACTACCCTCTCATCCGCCCATACCTTGGTGAGACCCAGACCCAGCCCAACCTTGCATGCAGCATCCCTCCCAGGGAGCCCCGACCCTCAACCCTCACCACTCCCTCTCCCAGGCGGCGCCACTGTGGAGGAGCTGCAACGCTTGGCCCAGGCGAACATCTCCATGGACATTGACACCTTCACCAACCTCAATCCCCACGTGCTGCAGGTGAGGCCTGGGCATCTGGCAGGTGGTGGGAGGTAGGACAGGTCTCCATGCCCCAGGCCTACAAGCTCCACAGTCAGAGCAGCGCAACCAGTGTGGGGCCCTGTCACTCCTCCAGGCTGGTCCTAGCCCGCACCCCATCCACACCAGTGCTCAGTCCTGGGAGACACATTGATCTCAAGGATTTTCCCTGAGACCCCACACAGCCCCCTGGCTTCCCCCGTAGAGTCTGAGCATCGGCATTGTGACCATGTTGTTGGGCCAGAATGTGGGGGACCTGCAGAAGGCCCGCAGCCACCCGACTGTCAACTCCTGGCTGCGCAGCCTCAACGGGTCGGCCCTAGGTGAGCTGGGCCTGGACGCCAGCCTTGCCAGCCCCACCCCTGCCCAGATGACCAGAAGCCTCCCCAGCACTACACGCCCGGCATCCTATTGGGCCAACTCCTCCAGCCAGCCAGGGAATATCAGTGCAGCCCCCTCCTCAGGTACAGTCTGCCTTCCTGCCCGATGCTGACCCAGGCTGCTCCCAGTTCTCATCTTGTACCTGCTCTCCCATCAACCCCCTGAGTGACCTCTAGGTGACATCGGTGTCATGTTTCATTGCATGCTGCACCATTTAGGGACACAGTGACCCCTCTAACCCAGCAGAAAGCAGGGCTGGGGGAAGTTCTTCGGTCCCTGCTGGGTGTGAAAGAGCTTCCATAAATGATACTCCTCATCAATCCTCCCCAGCCCAGAGGAGGAGCTCTGGCCAGGACTCAGGGGCCCCTCTCATTCCCTGTAGGCAGCCCACCAGTCCACCTGGCGTGCTTGCCCCTCTCAGTGGTCCTGCCTTCTGGCCTCCTGTGGCTGCTATTACTATGGAACCTCCAGGCCCAATGGAGGATGATCATGCAGCACCAGAACCCTGACTACTGCGGACAGTGCTGACCCATGGTGACCAGGCCCATGGGCATCACACACCAGACAGACTGAGCTGCTACAAGGAGCCGGATGCTTGCCCAGCCCAGGTGCAGCTCTGGGCCTGGGACAGCTGTGGTGTCCCTGTTCTAGGAGGAATACAGGGCTAGTCCCACACACCTCAGCTCCCAGGACTTACATCTGTGAGAAGCTGAGACTGTCTAGCCATAGGCCCAGGCTAACAGCGGGGACAATGCCTGGTCCTCTCCAGGATAACTGGAGCCGGGGAGAGCTTCAATCTCACTGCCCTTGTGAGTAGACCTGAATAAAGTGTAAAGCTATCTGCTCTCTGTGTCTTTCCTCGGGCCCTAATAGAAGAGATTCTCCTCCAGACACCCCTCAGCTGGGAGTTTGGAACAGGACAGCTACCCACTTTAGGGACACCAGTAAGCCTGTCAGGAAGGCTTGAGATAGCCCTTACTGGCCTGAAGCCCCATTCTCATGCCCACCTTCCAGACGGTGGGAGGCTAAACCCAGGGAGTCTTGTTCACAGGTCATAGGAAGCTCCAAAGTCGTTCCCACTTGGCCATGGGAACAGCACAGGGCTTGTCTGCAGAGGGACCATTTATTGAGTGTACATGCCCTCGGGCCACACAAGGATCACCTCGGCCTGCTCTTGCCCGGTGGAGCTCCACGGTGGGCAGGGCCCAGAGCATCAGGAATGGTAGCCTCAGCTCAGAGTCCCAGCCACAAGCAGAGCAGGGGTCAATACCAGCGCAAGTCCAGATGCAAGAAGAGGGGTCTCTCCAGAGGCTTCTGCGCAGAGAGAGGGTAACTCAGATCCTCCCACCTCCATGGGCACCAACTCTGCCCTCAGGCTTCCCTAGCCCACCTCGGGAATTGAGGTCCAAGACCAAGTAGCCATTGGGGATACCACCACGGAGCCCCAACCCCAGCATATCCAGGTCTTCCTGCCGCTGCTGGAAGATCCATTCCCTCACAGGGCTGTTCTTCTCCTCTGCTTTCAGGCCTGCCACGTGCAGTCCCAGAAGGCTTTGCACCTCAGCCACAGTCAGCCTCTGCCAGGGCATCAGGCAGTCATCAGGGCACCCAAACTGACCAGGATGCTGGGGCTCCACTAGGTGCACAGCACCCGTGCATTCTGGGCACACAGATGCTTGTCTGGGCCCCTCCAGACTCGGAAGCTTGGGCAACTGGCCCTGGTTTAAAGGTCACCCCCCACCGAAGCCCTGCCCACTACAAGACCCCCCACCTCCTTGAGGCTCTGCCCCTCTTACCTCCACAGCTTTAACTGGGAGCTTCATGAATGTGGCCATGTCCATACTTACATTCTGGTGGCTGAGGGCTTGTAGATCCTCTGTGGAGGCCCCACCTGCCCAGGAGGAAAGGACCCCAAGCTCCAAATCTCACAGCATGCCCTAGTCCTAACCCCTGATCACAGCTACAGGAATATCATCTTTGTGTGTATGTGTGCATATGTGAGTGTGTGTGTGTGTGTGTGTGTGTGTGTGTGTGTGGCTGTGTGTGTTGTATTTCAGGCTGAACCCCAGAGAGCTACATGCCCAGCCCTTTTATTTTATTTTGAGACAGTTCTTCTAAATCACTCAGTTGCCCAGGCTGGGCTTGAACTTTCAGTCTTTCTCCTGCCTCAGCCACAGAGTGCCAGGATTACAGGCATGTGTCCCTGGGCCTGGCTGACATTAACCTTCTTTACAGGAACTCTAGTCCCTTCCTCCTAAAGCTTTCCCATTCTGGCCACCTAACCCCTTGGCAGGAGAGGGTCATCCCCTAGCAGGGCTAGAATCCACAGCTGCTCACATATTTTAAGGGGCAGAGGACAGGCTGCCTTGTGGCACTGGTCTATGAAGGATGTTTTGGCACTGCTTACTGTCTCCCTTGGCCATGTGTGCTCTGGCTCACCGAGGAAGGCCCAGATCCTCCCAAAGTACTCTGGCTTGCTCAGGTTCTGGAATGCCATGTGGGCCTTGTGATAGAGGATGCTCAGCTGCTTTGAGCTACATGAGAGCAGGTCCTGAGGCCTGGCTTCCCTAGAAGCAGGGTAAAGTAGGCAGTGAGTTCAGACCATAATATACCCACCCTTCCTGACAGAGCCTCCGTGACTCACCACAGGACACTGGCAGGCACTGAGGCCAGTTGCTTGGGGCTGAGGGCACACAGGTAAGTGGGATGGAAGTCAGCCAGGGCTTCCAGAGTATCTTTGTCCAGCTGGTCCCTCTCCTTCAGATAGTGGGCAACCACCGTGACCATCTGTGGAAGGAAGCCATTCAGCTGCCCTGGAGCAGGGAGTGATGTACTCCTGCCAGCCCCAGCTGCACACCCTTGTAATGGACAGGGAAGGGATGTCACTAGAGACCTCTGCAGTAAGTCCTAGCCTCCTGTGAATCACCACAGAATCAGCTATAGGTTAAAGAATAGATGGAACTGAGTGGGAGACATAGTGAAGCTGAGTCTTGGGTCCTCCTCAATGCTGCTCCAGGCAACAAAGACAGAAGCCCACAGTACATCCAGGGTTTACTGAATACAATCATGAGCAAGAATAGGGAGCTATGAAGTCATCTACTGAATTACTGCCATACACCCAGCATGATGGGGGGACTGCTAGGGAGTAGACACTGCTTATCTTGCTAGGATAGAAGAAACTGGTACTGGGACCACATGCAGTTCTCAAGCAGCTCACAAGGTCAGTGAGAAGCGATTGTTTAAGAGAAAAGATTTTAGAAGGGGTCACACTGACCTCAGCTGCACAAAACTCAGCAGGGCCCTGCCACTTCACAGACCAGGACTAAGACCTCCATGACAACCATTAGCAAAGGAGCAATACTGGCCCAACTCTGGTAGCTGGAACCCATTTGGGTCACACAGGGCTTCTGTCTGACTCTTGACATAAAACAATGTAGCCAAACTAGGAAACGCAAGAGGTATGTGCCACTCATAGCTCGCTAGTACTGTACAGGGATGTCTGCTACATACCCTCATGCCACAAACCCTCCCCAGGCAGGTGGTCACCTTAGTGTCCATATTTGGTCTTTTGCTGACTTTGAGTAGAGCTTTCAAGGTGTCCAAGGAGGTCATATTCCACTTCTGAATATCCTCAGGGCTCATGAGATAGAAAAAGTGGCCCAGTGTCAGGATCAGGGACTCTGGGTAACCTTGTGGGTAGGTCTGCAGAGGAAGTGACCATGAGAGTCAGAACCCTCCCTCTGGTGACTGGGGGAGTCCTGAGCACAGCAGACAGGCAGGAGCCCACAGCAGGAGCTACCTCATCTAACTTGTGCTTAAAGATGTTGAGCTGCTGGTAGGTAAAGGGAATGGCGTTCACTTGGTCCATGTGGGCAGCCAGCAGAGGACCATCCACGCAGGCCTCTAGTTCCCAGTCTTCATAAAAGAAGAGTTCATCATCCACCACCCGGGGCTTCCGCCCTGGGGGACAGGCCTTCTCTGCAAGACAGCCAGGAGTTGAGGCCTACCCTGCTCCTTTCAATTTCTCCTTCCTTGCATAAATACCACAAGACTGCGAGCCTCCGTTTACCCACTAGCAAAATGAGATGACTCTGTCTATTCTGTGAGGTTATTACTGAAGCAACTGAGGAGCTAAGAAGGGTTGCAGGTAGGGGCAGGTGAGAGCCTACAATGGCAGACCCCGTCTGGCTCACCCTCTGTGCTCCTCTTGAGCCTCACGAGGATAATGGGCAGCTCAGGCCATTGCCAAGATGGATCCTGGGAGATACGATGCACCCAGGCCTCTGTGACCCCCTAAGGACAGGACAGGGAGGCTCAGCTGCACGATCCAGCAGCTTCATAGGCACACTAGGGCTAGGTCTCACCTTGGGGATGGTACGGATGATGGACTGGTCCAGCACAACCAGCAGGCTCTGCAAGGCGTCCAGCGTAGAGACCGACCACCTTGATGGTGGGCTGTCCAGATATAGGAGTTAGGCTCAGACTGAGAGGGTAGGAGTAGAGCCAGATACAGGAGTTTGCCCCAGACAGAGAGGGCAGGGGTAGAGCCAAAGTCAGGTGCTTCCCCTGCAGAGGCCCTGGTGGGCATAGATAAGGTGTAGAGGGGACAGTAGACCCTGAGCTGCCCAGTGCCAGTGAGGATACCCTCAGCTACAGCTGCCTATGAGCCACCAACCCAAGCACCCTTCAAAGGCCCAGACACCCCTCCTCACCCATAGGGTGGTCCTCCGCCCTGCAGAGCTGCCCTGGCTGCCTCCTGCTGGTCCTGGTCCAGAGGCCCTGGGCAGGCTGCCAGTCGGGGGAGGACGACTGCTGCTGAGTTGGCAATAATGTGCCCAGGCAGGTCACAAGCAAGGCCTCCCAGGGCCTGTACGTTGTCCTCACTCACCTGAGACCCCTGCACACCCTGCGTAGGCAGTGGGCCTCAGCACCTCTGGGGATCCACCAAGCCCCATCCTCCCCCTCTTGTCCCAGGCCCCATCCAGTACCTGGCAGGTCAAAGCTGCAAACAATAGCTGTCGCCGCTCAGGGCCCCCCCACGGGAGTATATCCACATTGGCCTTGGCGATGCCAGAGAAGAACTGGGTACAGGCCTGGGGCCCCGTGAACAAGTCTGGGCTGCAGATGGAGTGTGGGTGCTAGGGCCAGCCATGTAGAATACCACATGCCCTACCTGAGGGCTGTCCCAGGTGAGCACCGAGACCCTGTGCTTTGGGGTTGAAGGGAGGGTGATCATATTTGAAGGGTGTCCCTACTTGAAAAAGGGCAACATATCCAGCGGGAAGGTGTCCATGTTCTCGGGGACCAGGTGCTTGGAGAGGTGAAATGCCAGACAGTGCAGCTGCCAAGAGGCCAGAAATCCAGCTCAGAAAGTTCTGGGTTCCTAATCACACAAGGGCCCTTATCCCACCCCATGCTGCCCATGCTGGCCCCATGTTCTGCTCATGGAGCTATTTCCCTGAGAGCGGTCCTGTTGGGGGACCAGCCGCACAAGGGCCAGCAGCTCTCTCCCTGCCCAAGGCTCACCACTCCATATCATGCCTCCTATGCCCACTGTGGGCCATGTTTAGGAGACAGACCCACCAGAGCTAGCCCTGGTCTCTAGGAGGGGACAGCTAGGTCATCTCAGATTTGCTCCCAGAGAATTAGACCCAAGTAGGGACAAGCATCTTCTTGGTCAATTCAGGCCACTAAAGAGCTCTGAGAGAAGCCACAGCCAGGGAGAAACCCTGGGTGGCCAGTGGTGTGGTGTCCCTGAGGCCACCAACTCCTCAGCTTCCCTCCCCCATCCAAGGACCGACCTGATCCACCCGGAGCGTGACATTCTTCTTCTTTATGGCCATGGCCAGTTCCTGGGTGCGCTCAATGCTCATGTCGGACACCTCCGTACAGGTGAAGTCACGGAGGAAGCTGGGGTCAAGGCTGGGAACAGGCCAGGGTATGCACAGAGACACTCCGCTCCCACACCATCCCCTCAGTGGACCCAATACACACCCCAGAGGACCAAGCATCACCATTCACTGAAGGGTCCAGCCCCTCCCAGCCCCCATCTCAGCCAGGCAGGTAGGACATGGGGCCCTGTGAACCTAGGCCCAGGAACTTGAGCACTGAGGCTTGACCACAACTCAAGGACCCCAGAGCCCTTGAAGGACACTGTGTCCTGCACTTACCTATCCAGGTCACTCTTGTTGGCCAATACCGGTTGGAGAAGTATAGCTGCCTGGGGGGCAGGGCCTGGATGATGACTCCCTTGGCAGGAGCTTCTCAGGCCCAGCTGTTCCCTGAGCCAAGCTCCCTGCTGGGACCATGTCTTGGACCCCTGGCTTGACCACTTCCAGATCCAGGCCCTCCAGGCTCAGACACACCCTTACAAGTTGGCACTGTTGACAGCCATTACGTTTGTGCATGGCTCCCACCCCCAGGCAAAGCTGAGATCTCCACTAGGACCAGAGGGCCCTCCCATTTCCCAGAGGACCTCACCTGATGGGTCATAACTGTCTGGGCCTTCAGAGGCTGCACCCACCCTGCAGAGCAGAGGATATAGGGGCTGGGGATTTAGCTCAGTGGTTCCACACCTGTCTCGAAAGTGCAAGGTCACAAGTTCGATCCCCCATACCAAAAAAAAAAAAAGCCAGAGCAGAAGATGTAGAATAGAGAAGACCAGAATTTCTGGGATTTAGCAGACCTCAAGGAGGGAGGAGGCAAAGGTAGGCCTCTTCCTGTCTCCACCCTGCGTCTGCAAGGTTTGGGACCCCATGCCACCCTGGCCCATATGGCTGGGAACAGGGTCTGAGTGCACCCCAGTATGTCATCAGTCCCCAGTCCTGTTGGAATTGATTCTCCTGCCCACAGCAGAATGAAGAGGCCTCAGGTGCCAGGAGCCTCTCTGTCTCTGCCCGGGTGCGACCTGCTAAGGGCCTTGGGTTACATTCCTCCAGTCCCACACCATGCAGCAGCCAACTCCAGACTCACCCAAGCTGAGAAGAAGTAGAAGGCTGCTGAGGGGGAAGACCCTGAGGGACCTCAGTGGGAGTCGTGCTGTTGACAAGGCCATGGTCTGTGGAGGACAGTGACTCTGATGACACCAAGGCCTCCGTGCCTTCATGTCCAGCACTGTCCCCACAGTGAGCAGCCTCTGGAACCAGAGAGCTCTAACGAACCTTCTTCTCCAAGGGCACCTGAAGCGGCATCTGGCTGTTTGCCCTGCTCTGCTGACTGCCCAGCTCCACCCCTCGAGAAGACGCCCTTGGTGGGGTGGGCCTGGGTCTGAGCCAGCCCAGCCCCCAGCCCTGAGCCTTGAGGCAGAGGCAGCACTCATTAGCACCCCTCCTTCTCCAGAGCAGGGCAGAGCAGGGCTGTTCCCACTCAAACAGGCCCTGGTCTTCCCATTCGAGCAGGGAGTTGGGCAGCTCAGGCTGGGGTTGCATTGCTCAGCCTCTCCCCTCAGGGTCCTAGGCTTTGGGAAACCTGGAGGAGGTGAAAGGCAATGCCCGCCACAACCCCATGGTGCATATTGCTTTTCCAACCCGACTTTCAGGTGCAGACATGAATGGAAAACCTAGTGGGTCCCCAGAGTGGAGCTTGGGGACCTGTGGCCAGCAAGGGAGAGGGCCCCTCTCTGAAAAAGCACTGCCCTCCTGGAGTCAGGATGGGGCCTACAGGACCAAATCACCTTCTGGGAGTCCTCTCCTCACCCCTCCAAACCTGGCCCTGGTGTGCCCCACTATGGCTTAGAAATGAAGGGTCCTTCAGCCACCTGTCCACTGAGCTGCCTGGGGCAGCCTGGTGGTGGGGTATCTGGGGGCCACAAGGCCTCCAGATGATCCCCCCTCAGCCCCTGCCCCAAAAGGCCAGGAGGCCCCTGTGGCTGCCACACCCTTGGCAGAAAACCAGACACCCAGCCAGAGAACAAGTGCTGAGGTGGGTGTCGACAGGCAAAACCTTCCCTCCCATGTCTCCCTGGAAGCAGGGGATGATCTCTACCCTACGTGACCAAGGGCTCCCAGCACCCACACCCAGGAAGGCTGCAGCTCCCTCCTTGCCCAAGCCCACCACAGATGGGGTGCAGAGCACAGCAGGACCCAGGTGAAGTCTGTCTTGGCTCAGTCCAGAGTACAAGAGCTTGTCTGTAAAATGGGGTGATATCCCAGGTGTCCTGTCCAGCACTATTTCTGAAAACACCAGTTTCACGGTCCTGGTGGGGGAGCTCAGGTTAGGCACCAAGATAATCCCATCCCTTCTTTTATGCCCTCTAGAAAGTGTCCATCTAGACCCCATTAACCGTCTGCCCACTTACTGAGCACCTACTGTGTGCCGAGCCCCATGCTGGTAACTGTCCCCCAGATGGGTCTGGCCCTTGAGCAGAGCACAGGCCACTTGAAGTGAAGCGGCCTCTCTGTGGGACAGGGCCAGCTCCCAGCTGGACGGGTGGAAGGCCGCAGGACACTGCCCAACTCTACCACCCGCTCCACATGCCCAGTCTCCAGTCCAGCCTGACCCAAATTCTGGCCTCAAGTCATGGAATATGAAGCCAGACCACATTCCTTGTTGAGGTCAGGCCTCGGTGAGAACAGGTGGGAAGAAAGTAGCTTCCAGGCAGGACTTCAGCACAGTCCCGTCTCCTCCTACCCTCAGCAGAGAGAGGCTGTATGGGAACAGAAATGACTCCTGAAAATAACACAAGAGGAAGGTGCTTACCGCTCTTCTAGTGAGCAGGGAGCAGGAAGGAGACCCCAGGCTGGGCAGGGAGTTGCTGGTCCTCCCCCTGGCAGGTTACAGTACCAGCCTGGGTCCTATCCCTGCTCCCACCCAGGGCAGCTGGGTTGAGGTGCCAGGCAGTGCCGGTGTGGGCGTCTCCCACGCCTCTCCAGCATACCCATTTTCACGCATGCGCATGTACGTGGAGTCAATAGTCAGCTGAACCCTATTCCTCACCTCACATTAACCAGGCCATGGTTACTCCCTTGTAGGCTTCCATACTGAACTTAGTCTCAGAAAATGTGGACCCTCAACCTCCCCCCAGCTAGGTCAGGTTCTGTCCCTGAATGGCCCGGCTGACCCACCCCAACAAACATGGCCCTCACAGTGAGCTATTCGAGGGATGCTCTTTTACCCACTGCCTGGATGTTCGCTGTGACTAGGGGCCCCTCACAGGGGCAAATGCCCTGAGGCTCTCATCTGACTTTCCCTACAGGAGCCCTTGAGTCCCTCAGCCCTGACATCCTGCAAAGCTGACCTGGGGTAGCCCCTGGCTCTCCCAACGTAAGGAGCAGATTCAGCACCAAGGAAACAGGTAGGGACTTTCCTGTGTCACAGGTGCTGGGCAGGAGGGCATGTCATGAGAGGCAGGAAGAGTCAGGCAGAGCAGGTAGTACGTGTAAGAACAGGGCGTGGGTCACTGAGTTCTTGGCAAGTGCCAGATGATCTTTTTAAAGGAAGCTGGAAAAGTGGGAGCAGAGGCCTGCCAGTCAGAAGGTGTGAGGTGCCCCCAATGCCCATCACAGTCCCAGGCCCCTGAGATCCAAGTTGCTCCTTCCCAGGGTCTGGGCCAGCCCTGCAGCTAGAGTCACACGCAAACCAGGACGATGAACTTGATTCTGCTCATCCTCAGTGTCTACACCTGGGGAGTAAGTAGGGTCATAGAAGCACCAGAGCCTCCCAGGTTGTCAAGAGCAACTGAGGAGGGTTGGCCCCCGCAGTCATGGGGAGAGGCAGCTGCTCACGCAGCAGGAATGTGTGGGTGGAGACCGTTAGGAGGAGCTGTAGACAGGGGCAGGGGTGGGCCAGGCCTGGGCTGCCTTGGAGAGAAGGGCCACCTTGGTCCTCATCTTTGTGGACATGGAGAGAGCCCTAGGCCCCAGCTTCATGGGATTTTATG
>PVIC010009864.1:0-44652 GCA_004025085.1 Thryonomys swinderianus
AGCCTGAACTACAAAGCAAGACCCTGTCTCCAAAAAAAGCAAAAAAAAAAAAAAAATCTTTTTAGTGGGCCAGAGATTTAGCTTAGTGGTTCCAGCACCTGCCTTGCAAGCACAAGGTCCTGAGTTCGATCCTGGTAACCACATACAATGCTGGGTGTGGTGACTCACGCCCACCGGCAATCAATACCAGTACAGTGCTGGGTGTGGTGGCTCACGCTTGTAATCCCAGCACTTGGGAGGCAGAGACAGGAGGATTGCTGAGCTCGAGGCTTGCCTGGGCTACATAGTGAGCTCAGGGTCAACCTGAACTACAAAGCGAGACCCTGTCTCAAAAAAAAAAATTTTCTTTTAGTGGGTAGTAGCCTTTTATTTTGCCTGTAAGGATGTAACCGCTATTTGTTGTATATTTGCCTCATCAAGGTTTCTTTTTGGGGGGTGTTATTCTTGTTTTTTTTTTTTTTTGACAGTGTCTCTTTTCATAGCTCAGGCTGCTTTTGAACATAACCATCCCCCCTCAGCCTCCTAAATGCTGAGATTATGAACATGCACCTTTGCACCAAGCAAGATTTCTTTCTTTTCTTTTTTTCTTAAAAAGGACCTTTACACCTAAAATCTGGTGATTTTATCTTAAGGAATACGTCATTTGCAGACTAGAGAAAGCTGCTTGAGATGTTCTGGAAAGGTATGGGGCAGAAGCATAGAATGGAGGCAGGGAAGGGAGAGGGGCAATATCCACCCTGGAGTGGCAGGGATACTTCTTGATCAGGGGTCTATGGGAGGCTTGGCTAAAAGGAAGATAGAGCAGAAAAACAAGTCGTTGGAGATCTTCAGGCAGCAGGATGAGGAGCGAGGAAATCAGCTTTGAGAGAGACAGAGCTTGTGGTTGTTTCTTGAGAGGAGTACGCACTCAGAGAGAGCCATGCCGGGGAAGTTGAAGACATACGCAGGTGTGTGAAAATTCTGAGGCGAGTGGTGTGCTTTGAGGGAGAGAAGCAGAGCCCATCCCGCCTGGAGCCGAATGAACCATTACATATAGCGAGAGGCGGAAGGGCCACTCCGTATCTGTTCTGTGCTGAATCTACTGCTGACTATGAAGGAAGGAGTGATATTAAGAGCGCCACAAACGCTCCTAGTAAACTAGTAGCCTTTAGACATTTTAGACAATTCCTATCTCATCAGCATGTAACTTTCGTTCATGTTTATGCCAGCCTTCTGCTTTTATTTACCACGTCTTCAGATTTGTGCTATTATTTGGCTAGTAATTTTCCTTAGAATTACTTAGCACAAACTAATCGCTTCATTGATGTGAGCATTTCAGCAATGTCTGTTTTTCCCACTGCACCATAATGTGTATAAGACGGTCCACTGTTTTCCTCCGTATTATTTCTCCAGCACCAAAGCTGGCCCCAACATACTGTAGATACCCCATAAGTATTTGTTGGCTGAGTAAATCACACTAAATATCTAAACGATGTACTTCCTACAAGAGTGAATCAATACTCTTTAATAAATTCCTTTCTGGATGGGGTCTAGTTATTTATTTTTAAAGACAAAGTAAACATCTTAGGGTCACAGTCAAAAACAAAAAGGTGCCCTGTGCAGAGTGGGAAGTGTTCTTGGTTTCTTTCCTCCCCGGGTGGCATGATGCTGGTACAGTGCCACCTGTTGGATAAATCAGGAAGCGCAGATTTTGCAGAGAGTATTCCCTTTACAGATAAACACGTTGTAGTTCCATCTAAGTTTTTCTTTTATCTTTTTTTTTTTTTTTGAGATAGGGTCTCACTTTGTAGTTCAGGCTGGCCCTGAGCTCACTATGTAGCCCAGGCAAGCCTCGAACTCAGCACTCCTCCTGTCTCTGCCTCCCGAGTGCTGGGATGACAGGCGTGAGCCACCACGCCCGGCCTAAATTTTTTTTTTCCTAGCATTTAAAACATTTTTCATTTTGGCTTCATTTTATCCGCTAAACTGATTGTTTTCTTACACTTTATTAAATGCAATGTTGTCTCACTGTATTGTTCACAGTTCAGATAAAGGGATCTTATATATTTAAACTATAAAGTTTCTGCCACATAAAAGTAGTCAAATAGTAGAAGTATTAATATAATTTTTTTTTGAGACAGGGTCTCCCTTTGTAGTTCAGGCTGGCTCTGAGCTCACTATGTAGTCCAGGCAAGCCTCCAACTCAGCAATCCTCCTGCCTCTGCCTCCCAAGTGCTGGGATTACAGGCGTGAGCCACCACGTCCGGTTTAATATTATTTTTAGACAGGCCATGCATGGATCTCTTGAAGCTACAGATATTTGAGATAGAAATATACTCTCTAGTGACCAAAAGGCAACTGCCCCTCCTCTTGCTCCTTCTCTCTCTTTCTTCTTTTATTTTTTTGGAACTGAGGACTGAACCCCAGGGACTTTGCACTGAGCTATATCTGCAGTCCTCACTCCCCTTTATTCTTTTTTTTTTTTTTTTGAGACAGGGTCTCACTTTGTAGTTCAGGCTGGCCCTGAGCTCACTATGTAGCCCAGGCAAGCCTCGAACTCAGCAATCCTCCTGCCTCTGCCTTCTGAGTGCTGGGATTACAGGTGTGAGCCACAACACCCGGCACTCCACTTTATTTCTGAAGCAGGGTCTCACGAATTCACTAGGTTGCCCTCTGTGGTCTCAAGCTCTTGGTCTCCTGTCTCAACCTCCTGTAATACTGGGATTACAGGGATGTGCCACTACTCCTACCCTGATGATACTGTTAATGGTTAAAAAAAATTAGGAAAGATCAAGAACATGCAGTTCCTCTGTTATTATTGTAAAATTTTATTATAATGGGAAAGCATGAAAATAATGGTTAATAGATCCATGTCTAGACATGTTACTGATTATGTTTTACAGGGACATATATGTTTTAAAATATTGTATGTCAAACACATGTACACTGGTTTATTTGTCCATTTAGGGGAAGTGCATATTGTCTCAAATAATGTTGAATTCCCATTTTGTCTTACCATGGGTTTTATCACCTCAGTGTTATGGTGGAATTGCTTCTCTCTGCAGAGTCTAGCAAACTGTTTATGTTAGAGCCTTGTGTTTTGATATTTGATATTCTGTTTTTTTCCCTTTCCTGGTTATTGGTTCCACGTAAACAATGGAATCTCCTTATGATTCTTTTATGAGAAGACTGTTTTCTTCTTACTTGATTTGTAGGAAATATTTATAAGAGCCACTTGTATGTATACGTGATGTGTTGCTATTTTCTTCTAGTAGTTCTTCTGTGTGTGTAGCCTTGTTTGTCATATTTTAAATAGAATAAATATTGTCAATTTTTAAGAAGCCATACTTAGTCTATTCTTTTGTAGTAATTTTTATCACCACTCTTTTTTTTTTCTTAGTTTTATGAGACAAGGTCTCTTTTTGTAGTTCAGGCTGGCCCTGAATTCACTATGCAGCCCAGGCTAGCCTCAAACTCACAGTTCTCCTGTCTCTGCCTCCCAAGAGCTGATAGTACAGGCATGGTCCACTATTCCTGGGCCTGTCACCACTTTTTGTGTTCCAAACATCTTTCCTGTCTGGATATCAGATATATGAACCTTTGGTTTTTATTTTTCTGATTTTATTTTCCATTGTATTATAATTCACTTGAGATTTATTTTATGTAGTATTTGAACCAAGCAACACATATTTGTTCCAGCTAGGCAATAAGTTCAATACCATTTGCTTAATAGATTGGTTTTCATTAGCTTGTATTCCTTCATCAAAATAATCTTAAACATGATTTCTAAATGACCTTAAACATATCAAGATGTGTCATGTACCAGTACAAACTCTTAATGTTGAACCTGATCATAATGTATGTACAAAATGTACCAATAAAATCAATCTAAAAAATCTTAAATGAGGGCCGGAGGGTTAGCTCAGTGGTTCCGGCGCCTGCCTTGCAAGAGCAAGGTCCTGAGTTCGATCCCTGGAAACCACATACAATGCTGAGCGTGGAGACTCACGCCCACCAGCCATCAATACCCCATACCATATACCACAGTGCCGGGTGTGGTGGCTCACGCCTGTAATCCCAGCACTCGGGAGGCAGAGACAGGAGGATTGCTGAGTTCGAGGTTTGCCTGGGCTACATAGTGAGCTCAGAGCCAGCCTGAACTACAAAGCGAGACCCTGTCTCAAAAAAAAAAAAAAATCTTAAATGATCTCTAAATAATTTTAAACTTAATATAAACTGTATGATATTCATCTTTGTTCCTTTAAGCAGACTGACAATTATCGTGCCAACACTACATATTTTAAATTACAATCACTAATCAATATCTTCTGATACAAAACTTATGTATTACTGTTCCATTTGGAAATTTTTGTACTTGCTTCTAGTTGCTTTTTCTTTCATATGAACTGTTAGAATCATTTTTCCAAAATATAACTATTAAAAGTTTGAAGCTAGGTATGTTGATGCATCCTGTCATTCTAGGATTTGAAAGGCTGAGATAGGAGGATTGCTGCATGTTCAAGGCCAGTTTGAATTATGTAGGAAGACCTTGTTTCAAAATTTTTTAATTTATCCATTAACATTCTGTTCTATATACATACATTATATATTTAGTTTTTTGAGGCAAAGTCTCGCTTTGTAGTTCAGGCTGGCCCTGAGCTCACTATGTAGCCCAGGCTAGCCTCAGACTCACAGCAATCCTTCTGCCTCTGCCTCCCAAAAGCTGGGATTACAGGCGTGACCCACCACGCCTGACATTGTGATGTGTGGTACTGGGGATCAAACTCAGGACCTTATACTTGCCAGGAAGACGGCAGAACCACTGAGCTAAATACTCGGTCTTTATTTTATTTTAAATATTGGGTTTAAAAAATTGTTGAATTGTAACAATTTTAAATATATTCTTGTTTTGTTTTTGTTTCTAGAGACAGGGTCTCACTTTGTAGTTCAGGCTGACCCTGAGCTCAGTCTTGAACTCACAGCAATCCTTCCTCCTCTCCCTCCTGAGTGCTGAGATTACAAGTGTGAGCCACCATACCCAGCACTGTGTGTGGTGCTGCTTCCTGGTATTACAGGCATGAGATGAGTCACCACACCAGGCATAGTGGGATGTGGTACTGGTGATTGAACTCAGGACCTTATGCTTGTGAGGCAGACACTGGAACCACTGAGCTAAATCCCTGGGCCTCTTCAATAATTTTTTGAGGCAGGGTCTTGCTATGGAAGCCAGGCTGGCCTCAAACTCACAATTCTCCTTCTTCTGCTTTTTGAATGTTGAGATTACAGGTATGCATCACCAACATTTTATTTAAAAAACATTTTAGGAGAATTGATATGAAGGAGTATTAGCAATATCTGTAAGGTGAAATTTCTTATATTTGTGAAGCATTTTAAAGGTTTAAGAGGGTACCTCATTTCATATTTGTCCATCACCGAGTTCAGAATACTTGGACGTAAGATAGCTGAGTCAGGTGCAAAGCGGAGTGGGGTGGGGTGGGTGTCTCTTCCACATAAGCCAGGACGAGTATGGTTAGGGATCAGACTCTCTTTAACTCAGATCGGAACATTAAAAGTTGTGTTAAATTTTAAGGTAGAAATTGGGAAAAGGAACACGTGGGATTTAAAAAACGGCTAGCTGTACAGATCCCCACATTCTGTGTTGGGACTCAGCATAGTAGCTGGCACCATCTGACATCTGAGCAAAGTGTGCCCTGGTGCCTTGGGTTCAGGTTCTACGGGGCCTGGAGATCAGCTCTGGGCTGGATAACTAATGTCTTTCTCTGAGAGGGCTGAGAAAAAAAGGAAATCAACCCACACCATTAAATACTGGGCTAACTATGTAGGTTTCATCATCATAGTCACTAGTGAATGTCTGTTGTTTATGTTGTTAGAAAATGTACGAGTTTAACTGGAAACGATTAAGATCAGTTGAATGAGTTTGTGTACAGAGTTTGAATGTTAGGTGAATTCAGTATGTTACATCTATAAGATCTACCACTTCATATCTATTACTTCAAAATGAATTTAGTAAGAATTTGTTAAGTTTATGATTGTTTTGTGAAGTAGCAGAAAGGTTTGAGAGAATATAACATCACATTTGTAAATGTCTCAAATGGTTATAAGAATTTCATTAAATCAGTTTTAATAAAGAACTACTTTACTCAGGATAATGTAATCTTAAATTTATGAGTTAATTGAACATTAATTCAAGGGTGGGATAAAATAGTTATTCTTATTTTTTACATATAACATATGTTTGGCTGTGTGTGGTTGTGCACACCTGTAATCCCAGCGTTTCGTATGCTGAGGTGGGAGGATTGCCATGAGTTTGAGGTTAGCCTGGGCTACATAGTGTGACCTTGTCTCAAAAATTAAAAAAAAAAAAACAGGCTGGGCGTGGTGGCTCATATTTGTAATTCCAGAGACAGGAGGATTGCCGTGTCGAAGCTGCCTGAACGAGAGAGAGAGAGAGAGAGAGAGAGAGACAGACAGACAGACAGACAGACAGAGAGAGGTAAAAAAAAAGAAAACAAAACATATAACACACTTTCACATACACTTTCAGACATATATGGATATTGGCTGGTTGACTTTAAAAACTTAAAAAATTTTAACTAGAAATTAAATGAATGTAGATGTGTGCTTATTTTGCTTAACATAGATGCTTAACATATATGTTGAATGCTAAGCATTCATTTTTTTAGTAAGATAAGCAACTCATTTAGATTTTCTCAACATTGTTTTACTTTTAAAACTTATATCCCTGCACCCCACCCTGTGGGATCTGGGCGAATTGGGATGATTGGTCACTCTTTGTTGGCATACACACTGCCTCTGTCTTCCTTTTTCTTTGCTGGGTAGAAACACCCAGCACCTGCAAATTGAAGGAGGAAAGGTTTATTTTAGCTCACAGACTGTAGATATTTCAGCCCACAGTCAGCTGGTTCCAGGCAGAGCTCCGCGGCAGAAGAGAAAGTGCTCGTAGCAAGGCAGGTGGGAACCAGCAGCAGTCAAGGGAGTAGGAGGGGTGTACTACTGGGAGTAGAGGGGGCGCTCTTCCAGGCACTGCCCATGGGGACCCGCCGCTTCCAGCAAGGCTGCGCCTCCCGCCATCATATCCAACTATAAAACCATCAGTAGGTTAATCCAGTATCACACACCTCTGCGTGAACATCTGGTTATAAATCATTACAGGCTCGTTTGCCCTTTACAATCTCCCTGTGGGAATTTGCTATGTAAAGTACACAGGATTATTGCCCTAATTAACAAAGCAGCAAATGGTCTCAGAAGTTAATATAGACAGTCCGGTGCCATCAGTTCACTTATAGTTATCCTCCTTGTCAATGTTCCTTCTCCATTTTGGTGGACTAACAGCCGTGATTTTCTTACCACATCCCAGGAGAGACAGTAGAGTTGTTTTTTGTTTGTTTATTTTTTAGAATAAATGGGGTCATTTCTATTTTCACCTGGAGGATTCTTGAAGCAGGATTAGTAATTTCAGCAATGATTCCCTTCAAATTCTTTTGTGGAGACATTCAGCATTCAGGCTGCTTGTCTTGCCCATGATAGGACAGTAGAACTGGAAGTTATGAGAGTATCTAGGACTTAGATTTCTGTGCCTTCTAATATATTGCTGATTATTTCAAATGTTACTTTTTACAACTCAGTTTTTAAAACTTATTTATTGAGATATTCATATAGAATACAATTCCTAAGTGTATGATCTAACTACTTTTATACTGTACATTCATAGAGTTGTATGATCATGACCACAATCAACTATATAATATTTTCCTCACCCTCAACAGAAACTCCATGCCTGTAAAAAGCCACTCTCCATTTCCCTCCATTTCCTTGTCTCTCTCTTCCTGCCCTATCTTTGCTCTAAAGCAACCAATAATCTATTTTTTTTTTTGAGACAGGGTTTTGCTTTGTAGTTCAGGCTGCCTCTGAGCTCACTATGTAGCCCAGGCAAGTCTTGAACTCAGCAATCCTCCCGCCTCTGCCTCCCAAGTGCTGGGATGACAGGCATGAGCCACCATGCCTGGCACTGTGGTATGTGGTACTGATTGCTGGTGGGCTTGAGTCACCACACCCAGTATTGTTGTATGTAGTTACTGGGGATTGAACCAGGAACCTTGCGCTTGCTAGTCAAGCACTGGAACCACTGAGCTAAATCTCTGGCCCAATAATCTATTTTTTGTCCCTATAGATTTGCATACTTGTGGTTGAATGATATCCCATTGGATGTATATATCACACTGTATATTTTCATCACATGATGGAATTTGGGTTGTTTACATACCTTGGCCATTATGAATAGTGTTATGAAGACTTACCTTCAAGTTTGTGCATAGATTTATGTTGTCATTTGTCTTTGGTGCTGTATGCCTAAAAGGGGAATTGCTGGCCAATATGATGGTTCTGGGGTTAATATTTTGAAGAACTGCCAGGCAGTTTCCAAAGCAGCTGCACCATTTAACATTTCTACCAGGGATGCACAGGAGTTTGTTTCTCTGAATCCTCTCTAACTCTTAATATTATCTGTCCTTTAAAAATATTATACTTAGGGCCGGAGGGTTAGCTCAGTGGTTCCGGCGCCTGCCTCGCAGGCGCAAGGTCCTGAGTTCGATCCCCGGTAACCACATATAATGCTGGGCGTGGAGACACGCCCACCAACAATCAACACCACATACCACAATGCCGGACGTGGTGGCTCACGCCTGTCATCCCAACACTCGGGAGGCAGAGACAGGAGGATTGCTGAGTTCGTGGCGGCTTGTCTGGGCACCATAGTGAGCTCAGGGCCAGCCTGAACTACAAAGCAAGACCCTGTCTCAAAAAGAAAAAAAAAATTATACTTACTGAGCTGGACATGAAGAGATACCTAATTATATAGCTTTGATGACATTTCCCTGATGTTGAAGAGCATGTGTGTATCAAGCATTTACATATATACTTGGACAAAACATCCAATTTAGATCCTATGCCCATTTTAAAATTGGGCTATTTGTCTATTTATTGAGTTGTAATACTACTTTACATAATTTAGACATATAATTTACTGATATATTGTTTTCAAATATTTTTTCCCTACTGTGGGGTTTTTCATTTTCTTCATGTTGTCCATTAAAACATGACGATTTTACATTTTAGTCTATGTGCTGCTGAAGTGAGCACGATGATTTTACATTTTGATGGTATACATTTATCTATTTCTTTCTTTATACTGCATGTGCTTTCAGTGTTGTGTTTAAGGTATAGTTCACTCTTTTTTTTTTTTCAGGTTGAATTCAGAGCCTTGAACCCTAGACAAGCACTGTAACCTGAGCTACATCACCAGTCCCATAATTCATTTTAAAAAGTAATCCTGGTCTAGGGATTTAGCTCAGTGGTTCTGGCGTCTGTCTTGCAAGTGCAAGGTCCTGAGTTTGATTTCTAGTAACCACATACCACAAGGATGGACATGGTGACTCACACCTACCAGCAATCAGTATCACACACCACAATGCCAGGTGTGGTGGCGCATGCCTTTAATTCCAACACCCGGGAGGCAGAGGCAGGCGGATTGCTTTGAGTTTGAGGCTTGCCTGGGCTACCTAGTGAGCTCAGGCCAGCCTGAACTACAAAGCAAGACCCTGTCTCAAAAAAAAAAAGTAATCCTGATATGAAAGTGGTGTTCATTACATAACAGAAATTAATATACATTATTGATATATGTGTAAAGCAATATAAGTACTGTGTGTGTGTGTGTGTGTGTGTAGGCAGATAAAAGTAATGAGGTACTCAAAAAAACAAGATGTGACTCTCAGTTCAACTCTATAAAATAATATTGGCATTTTCTGTTTTCTATCTGGTACAATTAAGCCGCAAGAGGGTGGGGTGGAGCTGAGAAGATGGATTTTATTCCTATGAATCACAACATAGTTACAAAATAACACTGAATGTGGCTTCTGTGATATGGGAAAATGTTTCACCAGAGAAAGGGTTAAGCACAGAAAGCGTCATGAAGAGGTTTCTGAGGATTGGAGGGGAGGGGAAAGAATTCAAAGTTATACTCCTTTAAGGAAAACCTTAAGGGCATTTTGTGAAGTTTTTGAACTCACAATCAGGGGAAAGTAGTTTTTCTTAGGAGCAGACACTAGGTGTCTCAGCTACATTGACTCCACAGTGAGAAATACAGGAACTGCAAAAAGAAAGACTGGCATAGAAACATGGGCTATGTAATCTTGGATACGATATAGGCTTTCTTTTGGTATTAGAATTTAATTTTAATTTTCTTTGAAATCAGACTATTACCTTTAAAGTTCTTAACTAAAAACTCATTGAAACATCAGTAATGTCCTACAATTACCGGGGTGAGGAATAGAAAAAAAGATATTTAGGAACTTTAAAGAAAAAAGTCATTGATGAAAACAGCATTAAAAATTTGGTTAGAATTTAGAAATTACCAGCTCCTTATAGTGTCCCCTTGAAAGCAGTCATCTCCATTCAGTAATTCACAAGAAAAATTTTGTTAATGTAAAAACAGAACTCCAGGTGAGGTAAATATACTTAACAGAAGTGTGGTCTAGGGAGAAAACATAGGATTAAGAGTGCAAAGACATGATTAAATCCTGAAATCCCTGTGCTATTCAAGTGCCTCTCATCTAGGTCTTGTTTCCTCTATCCTCTAGGGGGCGTTCAACCTCCTTCTTTTAGAGGAAGAGCTAGCGGGCCAATGGAATTCTGGTCACCAACAAACTGCATTTCCCTTTGTAATGAAAAAGAAAATAAATGCTAAGTTATTAAGTCATAAAATATCAATGTGTCTCTGAAATTATCTTAGGCACCTTTAGTGACACACATATGTATCCTGGTCTTGGTGGCGATAGTGTCCTAATTACTACAGTAGTAAGTAGAGACAAGGAGAAAGGGTGAGAATAGAAGCAGAATAGGCTAGAAGGTGGGAGGCCAGAAGAGCAGCAGGTGGGAGGAAGGGAAGAGGACTCCGGGTGATCCTTATCTCTCCCTGCATCCAGGGCAGGGCTGGTTTTGGTTTTATTAACTACAGAGAAAGCACAGGAACAAAAAGCCAGTTGTGAGACCAGGTGCTTCTTAGGTGACATTTTGTTACTTCCTGGGAAATTGCCCTTTGCCTTCACCTCTGCCCTGTCCAGAACCACTGCCCACCCCCAAACCACTCCTCACAGCGGACTTTGTCCATGCTCACATGGGTGTGATCTCAAGGTGGAGCTAACAAGGGAAGTCACAGGGTACTCGGTTCTGTTCCCAGATGGCCGAGTTTCACGGTGAAGGAACAAATGATGACTGTTCTGCCAAGTCAGACAATGAGCTGCTTTCTCCGAGGCTTGTGACATTCACCCAGGAAGAGGCCAAGCACAACTGTCAAGTCTGTGTTTATTGGAGAGGGTCTGTGGTGAAGAGAGGAAGAAAGCCTGTGTTGTCATAAGGGTGTCTAGAAGCCGTTAGATCCTTCCACCTAGGACGCTTGGTTGCCTGGTCAATGGCCATAATCCAGTTTTGCTGTGGTAATGGAATACTTAAAAGATAATTTATTTAGCAGAGTCTGGATTGGCCTAGCTGATTGCCTGTAACTGCTGATGTAGCGAGTCTATGGTAAACATGCTGGGTCCTCACCCATAGTTCACATCTTCTTTTGTGCTCTCAGAGCCTTGATAGCGTGCAGCCATTCAGTGATCTTTTTGGGTATCTTCTTCCCTTTTGCCGGGGACTGGCCTCTTGTGGACTGTGGAGGGTCTTGGAGAAAGGCAGAAAGCCCTGCTGTGCTGTGCTTGCTTTGTGACTTTGGTGTCACATGTACAGCTGGAACTCAGATTGGCCTTGCCATCTTCAGACTGGGAAGGTGGGTGTTACAGATGGAGTCAGCAGGTATGAACTAGTTGGTACAACTGAGTTTTAGAATCACCTACTTTGGGATTTCTTATTAAGTTGATACTCTTCATTAGTCTATAAGCAGTCTGGTGTGTTATGGCATCGGCATGATGCTGGACGCCAGAGGGTTTATGAGGAGTTGGACTGCAGTACTACATTGCAGAGGAACTGGGATTTGTTTGAACAACAACAATCAACCCAGGGGGCCGGAGATTTAGCTGGGTGGTTCCAGCGCCTGCCTGGCAAGCACAAGGTTCCTGGTTTGATCCTTGGTAACCACATACAACAATACCGGGTGTGGTGACTCCGCCCACCAGCAATCAGTACTATACACCATAATGCCCCGAGTGGTGGTTTACGCCTGTCATGTCAGCACTTGGGAGGCAGAGGCAGGAGGATTGCTGAGTTCGAGGCTTGCCTGGGCTACATAGTAATCTCAGGGCCAGCCTGAGGTGGAAAGTGAGAGACCCTGTCTCAAAAATAAATGAATGAATGAATGAATGATGAATAAATAAATAAAAATTTAAAAAGCATCAGGCCAGGGACCTAGGAGACCCCTTTTCTTGTAGAGAAAACAGTCAGGATTTGAAACCGAGACCCATGGATCTATCCACTCCTCTAGTAAAGCCTCCACACGTGAGCACCAGCCATTGTGGTGCTGTTGACCGCCCAGGGTCTCCTCAGTGGGTGCCATGTGCACTGCGATGACAGTGCACAGCCAGAGCAGTCAGTGTCTGTTCACAGCTGCTGTCAGTGGCTAGCTCTTGGTCTCATAAATGTTTCTCTCTCTGTGCAGATGGTGCACAGGCAGTTTGTTTTCACCTCTCTCCCCAGGCTGTGCTGCTCTCCATGGTGCACTATGGCACTCAGCCCTCCTCCGGGGGGCTCCCTTCCTGTTACCTCTGGCTACTTGTGCGCATGTGTATGTTGTCTCTTCCTACTAACCGCAGGCAGGAAGTAGTAGTTATTCTTATCCGAAATGGGCTAAACACAGTAACGCACAACTGAAGGACGAATATTTCTCAGCTTTACCACTCTGGCCGGGATAGCAAAGGGTAGGTACTACTAAGAAAAACCAGTGAAGGCACTTGTTACTATGACATTGATATTAATTTCCTTCAAAAAGTGAAGCAGGAGCCAGCTGTGGTGGCAAACGCCTGAAATCCCAGCACTCTGGGAGGCTGAGGCATCAGGATCACAAGTTAGAGCCCAACCTGCGCAACTAGCAGCAGTGTAACTAGTCCCCGTCTCAAAATTAAAAAAAAAAAAAAAAAGGCTATCTGTAGCTTAGTGAGCAGACCCTGCGTTCCAGTTCCAGGACGGGGTGAGTGGGTGGGGTGGGAGTGATAGGAACAAGTTAACGCGAGAGTGGGGAGGGGAGCGGGTATCACTCTCCTGGGACTGGCCCACTTCGCTGGGCCGCTGCAGGCTCCCACTTGGTGCTTCAGCGACCCCTGCTGGCAGATTTCCTTTTGCGCGCTGCGCGTCTCCTACTTTACGGCTGTTTCCTCCGCGGGTGAGTGTTTGTTCAGAGCCGGCGGTGCGCAGCGAGCGCTGGGCGGGCTGGGCTTTCAGAGGGGCGGCTGCGGCTGGCGGGAGTTTGGGAAGGATCCTTCCAAGGCTCCGACAGGCTTCCTCTCAAATCCACACACTCACTTTGCAGATCTCAAAAAGAACATGTTCACAAACAAGTTTCATCCAAACAAGTATATGAAACAATTTAAGAACAACATGTTTACGATTCGACAAAGTGAAATGAAAACATTTAAAAAAATAAGTTCACTTTTGGGTTGTGGGGGGCAGGGGCTTAGGCACCCTTGACAAATACACAAATTAGACCCCCCCCCCGTAGCCACATCTACCCCACAAATAAATGTGAAATGCTGTTGTCAAACAAGGCCTGAGTTCACTTCTGAGTCAGGTAAGACTTCAATCCTCCTGCCTCTGCCTCCTGAGTGCTGGGATGACAGGTGTGAGCCACCAAGCCTGGCATTGTGGTATGTAGTACTGATTGCTGCTGTGAGTCACCACACTCGGTATTGTTGTATGTGCTTACGGGGGATCGAACCAGGAACCTTGTGCTTGCTGGGCAGGTACCGGAACCACTGAGCTAAATCTCCGGCCCAGGTAGGACTTTTCATTAACTGTGCACATGTGTCAGGAAAAGGCCAGCTCCAGGCTAGGAAGTTGCCCGACTAAGTTGAAGTCACTGCGACAGGACGTAGGATCCCGCCAGTGTAGTTACTGACAGGGCTGTTGTGTCCAGCGAGCTCTTGTCCACTGGGGCCGCGCGGTGGCGCTTGAGAGCTGCTCCAGCGGGGCTTGCAGTCTGTCTCCCCAGGGACTCAGTCGCTTCAGCCAGAGAAGACTCCATTGGACCCAGAGCAGACTCCTGACCAGGCGAAAGCCAATCCCCTTGTGGGGCGGGGAGGGCGCGAACCCGACTCCTTCGCCTGTGAAGTCCTGCGGGGCTGGCTTCTTCCACCCACCGGCAGGGAGAGGCAGAGAAGCTTCATCCACACGCAGGGACCAAAGAGAGACGGGAGGGGTTGAGGGGAGGGACACAGATTTGTGCTTGTTGGTTCCAGCTTCTGTCCATTCTCCCTCAGGGTCTATTTTATACTCTTCCTTCAACATGCCATTTATTTAAGCAACAAAAGAGCCCTAAGGCACTAACTTCTGTTTAGTTTGCATTTAATACAGAGCAGAATTCTGATAAGTTTTACTTGAGAGCTCAGAATTTGAATTACGTAGACATGAACTACCGGGATCCATTAGAATAGAACAGGGTCTCCGTTAGGATTTTCTGTTTAAATGAGAACTAAGCAGAAATCTGGTTTTCTTTTTGTCTTTGTTGTAAAAATCTGTCTAAAATGCATACTCAAAAGCAAAAGAATGGAAGTAAACGTCTGTCATTAGGAGGCTGGTTAAACATTCACACCAAAGAATACTACGCAGCCACTGAAAAATCAAGACAGATTTGTAAGTCTTAGCATGAAAGGATTTTCACTGTCTATTGTTAATAAAGACAACGTGGTGCTGAGAGGTATTTCATTTACATAAGGAACAAAAAATATATACAAGTTCACTTATACTCACACAAAATCAGATCTGAATGGGACGACCTTGGGAGGACACTGTTAGCAGACAAATGTGGAGCACAGTGGAAGGCAGATGTATTTTTCACTGTATACTCTTTGGCACTGTATTAAAAAATGTTTTTCTATGTATATGTATTAGCTTTCTCTCTCCTTCCCTCCCTCTATCCCTCTTTCCCTCACTCTGTGCATATGTGTGTGTGTGTGTAGTGTGAAGGATCAAACTCAGGGTCTTGCCCACTCTGGACAAGCGTTCTACCACTGAGCTATATCCCTAACCCTGTTAGCTGTTTAGATACACAAGAATCCACAAATGGACACAAGACATTAGTCTGGTTTCCACTTTTACTAAATACACATTGGTTACTTGGCTTAACCATAAAAGCTCCTGGAAAGTGGGCCAGATCTTCATAAATGTCCACGGTGCTTGGTCACCTACTATAACGTGGTTGCTTTTATCTGTAAGAGCTGTGGTGAAGCTGGCTGCTCCTGGCACTGAACAAAGTGAGGGTAGAAGAGAGACTTTGGGCGGTGGAAGGCACCAGGAAGTGGATGTCTGAGGCTGAGGAACTTCCAGGAAGTAAGGTGGGGTTCTTGTTTACTAAGCATGTTCTTGTCATTGAAAGCAGTACAGTCCTCAGACATGGGCAGTTAATTTCTGGATCTACCTAATTACAAATGTGATCCTTTTATTTTTTCCAGGTTCATCTGAATGAAGTTCACGTATCTGGCAGAAGGGCTGGCTCGCTTAGTCTTAGCTGAATGCAGCATTTGGGGTCATTTTGATTGACTTGTCTTCACTATGTCCCCGAAGGAGATATACAACCTGTAGCAATAAAGATTACATGTGTCAACTGTGAGGCCAGAGGTCCTACCTTTGAATGCAGACAGCTGTTGGAGGAGATTATTGTTAGAATTATATCTTTGCAGACTTGTTTTGAAAGGGGTGTTTTCCCTTGGTCTCAAGAACATCATTCCGCTCAGCACGCTTTGCCATCCCTGGCATGGGCTGATCACTGACCTGGCTCCTTGATGCAAGTGCAGAATGCGTGAGATGCATGGGGCTATAGTGGCCCAACAGGGCATACTGTCTCACAGTACTATATATATATATATATATATATATATATATATATATATCTTTCCTATACAGTAGACAGTTGGGTTTCTGTTTCTGGTGATTGGGATGGTCCTGACTTGGTCTCCCTGTTCTTGTATCAAGACATGGAAACAGATTGTGTACTAGAAACCAGGTCATGTCCTGCCCCCCCACCTGATCCTGGTTTCAAATGTGTTCGGAGGGAGAAGGGTGCTCCCTGCAGGACATCTAGGTGTCTTCTCCTTTAAAACAGGACAGAATTTGGGCCAGAGATTTAGTTCAGTGGTTCCAGTGCCTGCCTAGCAAGCACAAGATCCCTGGTTTGATCCTCGGTAACCATATACAACAGTTCCGGGCATGGTGACTCACATCCACCAGCAATCAGTACCACATACCACAATGCTGGGTGTGATGGCTTACAACTGTAATCCCAGCACTTGGGAGGCAGAGGCAGGAGGATTGCTGAGTTCGAAGCTTGTCTGGGCTACGTAGTGAGCTCAGGGTCAGCCTGAACTACAAAGCAAGACCCCGTCTCAAAAAAACAGAAACAGGACAAAACTCAGCAGGAAAACTGTTCCTCATACTGAGCAGGATGCGAGGGAAGATTGGACAGGTCGTCTCTGTCCCTTAGAGTGGACTCTTCAGGTTCTGTGGGCAAATGCCTGTGACACGGGCAGCTGGAAGCTGCATGGGTGGCCTCGGTCAGGAGTGCATGGGCTGTGTTTGTGAGCTCACTGAAGGACTGCACTAGGGTTCTCCGTGGCTGTTCCTTCTGACCTCCCTGCCCAGACTGCACAGCCTGGACGGATGTCTGGGTGCACTGCTTAGGAAGGGTGACGTCCATGAGTCGTGTAGGACCTCAGTGGACCGTCAGTCTTCTGTACCGTCCTGGTCTCACTCCCCACCCTTTCTGAAGAGACTCTTTCCCTTCTCATACCTTGCATCAGAGCAGTGTCAGTTTTAGCCCCAAAGGTCTGCATCTAAGCAGAAGCTTCAGTCTCCAGCAAACCAGGACAGTCAGTCACCATAGATGGCAAATCAGCGCAGTCAGCACTCAGTCACATGAAGCCAGCTCTGGGCTTGGTCTGGCAGCAGAGCGGTATTGAAAACAGACTTTCCAAGAGCAGGAGTGAGGGCCAAGGTGAACAGAGGCTGAAGGGACTGTCGCTGTCGCACAGCACTGCAAGGAGAAAACTTTTGAAGGGACTTTTGAATTACTCTGCACAGACAGAAGTGAGGTGGGAGTGGACATTTCAGTTTGGACATTTCAGAGTGGACGTTTCAGCCCTGTGTGCAGGGCTGACGGGCTACAGGGCCCAGGCATTGGGAGAGTGGTGACAATCATCCTCTCCCCAAGTCCTGAGATTTACAGGGTGGGCCACTGTTCAGATAGAGGCCTGCTCATAATGTATCTAAATATTTAGAAGTTATAATCAGGCTAAAAGCTCTCAATTAAATCGGTTTTATTTTCCTTCTAACCCATCCACTGGCTCAGGCTGTCAGAGTTCGGGAGAGAAAGCAGCCACTCGGGAGATGAGTCAGTTGTCTGGCAACACCCTGCTGCTCCTATGAAGTGACTAACCCTCTTGAGGTAGACATGTCATTTCCTCGCGCATCCGGTAGAGGGGCCACAATGTCTACCTGGTAACTGGGGACCTAGACACCAGGCTGTGATGTTGTTAGCAGGGGCCCTGAAAGAACCTGAAGATCCTTCAGGCTGGTCTTTACTTCCTAAGTCTGGTCCAACCTGTATTTTTCCCCATATCTGACCTTTTTGAATATCTAAAAATAAAAGTTTAACATTTTAGTTATTTATAGGGAAAAACAACACATACATACCCTTGTATTTCCATTCTCTTCTGATTGGATAGAGAAAAGTACAAGAAGAAAATCTTCCATTTGTCTTAGGCCACATGAAATTATGTTTTCACCCCTAACATAAAAAGAACCTTATATCAACGGCCTTTGAAATTTCTTTCCATCCATACTTTTTTAGAATTTCCCCCTTCCTTCCAAACACTTGGGAGATAAATGGGAACTTCTGGTTCCACTGTGAAAATGCTGTGATCTTAACTGCGGTAGCTTTGCTCTGAGGTTAAGCTGCGCTATGCTACCAGGCGCCAGTCTCCTCTGCCTCCCCAGGAGGCCTTGGAACTCAGCTGCCTGGGATTAACTGTTTCTTCACATTCCAGCTGCACTGTCTGGGATGTTATTTAACTTATCTGTGCTGTGGCTTTCTCACTGGGCTTATCTCTTACAGTAGCTTTTCTCTAAGATGCTGACAGTATTTCTTTCCTCTTTGTTCTTGCCACTGCCGGAAGTATCACCCTGCTGCCCCCTAGAATCTGGGGTACACTTGGACTCCTTCAGTGCCAGCCCAGTCAAGCCTTCAGAGGCCTCTGGCCCCTGTCTGGTCTGGCTGGATCTGTGCTAGAAGCCCTGCTGGTCAGACCACAGAACCATGTGACACCGTCTAAATGATTGTTTGAAGCCACTAAGTCTTATGACACAGGGAAGGAAAACAGCATATATGGCAATGACAATAATGTCTCTTGTAGGGTTGGTCTGTGGATTAAGTGAGTTCATATTTGTTGGCTCTAGCTCAGAACAGTGCCGGCAGTTGCCATGTGGAGGATGTTAGATGAAGAAAAGAATGACCTTCAGTCTCAAGCCAATAAACATTCATTTTGAGGAAAGGACAGTATTTGTCACTGGTTCTGGAACTCGGTCTTCCACAAAACGCTATAGTCACCGTGGAGTCAGTTGGTGCAGGTGAAAACTGTCCTGGAGACCAAACAAAGCCTCAGAGTTTGTTCAACCCCTTAAGTTCTCTGTGCCTCGGTGTCCACAGTATCCAGTGAAGACGACAATCAACGCCACCATGACGGGACTGTGAGTGTGTGGTGGAGACTGATGGGAAAATAATTGTGAAGAGCTTTGAAGACCACAGATTCTTTATCTCTTGGTTCTGGGGTCAAACCCAAGGCCCTGCATATGCCAGGTCAGTGGCCTACCACTGTACTACACCCAGCCCTGGATCACAGATTCATTGGTCTTACTGAAACACTTCATTCCAACCTCTCCCTTTATGTCAGTCTGGCCAACATTAGGTTCTATATGTCTCTGAATTAAACCCAGCCTCCATAGTCCCTGTCACCGTCAGTCCCCCATCAGTATCCTCGACGTATACTTGCCTCATCTTCTTGTTCTCCGCTTTGTGGTTCTTGGATTTTGGGTTCAACATAGAGGCCCTTCTCTGTCTTTCTTCTCTTCTTTATATCATAGCTATGCTTCTTCTTTTCCAGTACTGGGTATTGAACTCATGACCTTGTGGTTTCACAGTAGGCATGGCACCACTAAGCTAAATTCCTGGTGTAGCTATTTCTTGAAATAGTTCTCTTTTGCTGAGTCCAGCTTTACCCCTCCACTTGCACCATCTCATAAAAACCACTGTGTTAAGATCACAGATGTGACCTTAAGATCACTCATCTGTGTTGTGAGTCACCCCAGCAGGCTCCTATTAGCAGACTCATCATTTCTCATGAGCTAGCTAGACTCATCTTGTCCCATCTCCAAGTTCACAGCCATATATTGGTGATTTAAAATTGCCTGTGGGGGGAGTATTTACAGGACAGAAATCAGCAAACAGTGGAACTTGGGCTTTCTTCCTCTCCTAAGAACTGGGTGTTAAATACTTACCAGCGTACCTCTACCAGTGACCTCCCAGTTGCTGAATGCAAAGGGGATTTTCCAGACTTTTCTTACTTGGTTTCATCTTCGTTTGAGGCAAAGATCCTTCTTTCTAAGTGGTTCTCCATCCTGGATTCCTAGTTGCCACTCTCGCTTTTCTTCTTACCTCTCTGCCTGTCTCATATGCACGTCATCTACTCATCTGTCAAATACTGGTGTTCTTTGAGATTCTGGCTTCTCAGACCTGCTTCATGGGAAAAACTTGCATCTCTATTGTTTCAATAACTATAGAACTAAAAGATGACCTTCCATCTCTCCTTAGCCCCCATTTCCCGTATCCAACCTAACATCAAGTCTGGCTAATTTTATATCCTAAATATCCTTCAAACACTCTCCTTGATCTCCATCTTCACCATATAAAAGGTTACTGACTTGAGAAATGGATCGGGAAGTATGATGCATCCATTCAAAATATATTTGAGTTAGGTACTCATAGCACTTATGGTTGTAATTCCTCAGCTCTATGTTCTTCACTCCAGGGGCTGCTTGTTTTGCCCTATATTTTCAGTACCTAACTCAAATACATTTTGAATGGATGCAACATACTTCCCAATCCATTTCTCAAGTCAGTAAACTCTTTTGAATGTCCAGCCCATGAATCTAGTTGTCTGCTGGTAATGTTATCCTCCCAGTTGTTCGGGATCCAGTACGAGTCATCCCGGTACCTAAATCATCCCCAAAACTATCAAATAGCTTTCTTTCCACCCTAATCCCCTTTTTTTGAGCCTAAGTCTTGCTAAATAACTAAATTGTCCAGATTGAGGTCTAACTTTTGATATTCCTGCCTTCAGTCTCTCAGAATGCTGGGATGACAGATGTGTGATGCCACTATGTGTGATGTAAAATCTCTGAATTCTATTTTCAAAATACATCAATGTCTTAGGCAGACATTGTGTACTTCCTAGTGGAAGAATATAACCCAACCTAGAAAAGTTGACTTGCTGTGGACAACCTGATTTATTTAAACCTAATTGCAAAGAGAAAAAAATAAGAGATAAAGGGTAATTTATAGATTAAAAGATAGATATAAATAGTAGAGAGAAGTAGGCTGGGGTATAGTTAAAATAAGAGTGGGCCAGGTGTGGAAGCACATGTCTGCAGTTCCAGAACTCTGGGAAGCTGAAACAGAAAGGTCCCAAGTTTGAGCCCTTCTTGAACAGCTGAGCCCTGGGTTCGATCCCTGATACTAAATATACTAACTATAGGTATAGATAGATGTGGGCCATGGACTGTTGAATGTTGAAGTGGATGATAGGTATGCTGGCACATGTTTAAAGTTTTCCATTTTAAAAGGCCTAAAATTGGGCTAAGGATTTAGCTCAGCGGTGCTGTGCCTGCCTGGCAAGTACAAGGTCCTGAGTTCGATTTCTGATATCAAAAAATAAACAAAATGTCTAAAATTATGTATCTAGAATATGACTTGTCCTATTTCCTCTGCTTCCACCCTTGTCCAAGCCGGTGCCGCCTCCTACCTCTTGGATCTGCCTCCACCTTTGCTCTGCCCTGTGGTCTCTCTACTATGCTGCAGTATGAGGGGTCTTCTCACAATCCTTCACTCTGCCCACGGCCTCCACGGGCTGTCATCTTACTTGGACCTGTGGCACCTCTCTCTGCCCTCATCTGCTCCCCAGTGCCCTTGTGCTTTCAGGATAAAAGTCAAACTCTTTGGCAAGGGCTGTGAGGCCCTGAAGATGTACCCCTCTGGCCACCTCGAATATCACTCATCCGACTTAGGCTCTCCGGTCAGTCCATGCCCATCCTGGCTCCTTCACTCCCTCGTCTCCGCCCGAGCACTGTGATGAGCACCGGCTCAGTACTGCTTCCCTCCGCACTGACTTCAGGCCCCAGCAGCTCAGGGCTCAGCTTCATAATCTACTCATCAGTTTCTCTCACTTGAACTCAAGGCTATCTGTGTGGCTCCGACCTTGATGAGATGCTGAACACTCAAGCATATTTTGGATAAATGAATTAAGACTACACATAAACTAGCACTGTTTTATCTTTAAAATTTGTATGGAAATTTTTCTTATAACAGGAGATATTTACCCCTACTCAGAAATCTTTAAAATTTGTAGGAGAATTTTTCTTAACAGGAAATATTTATCCCTTCCTCAGAAATCATAGAAGTTTTGAAAATACTTTCAACTTTCCAGAAAAATACACTAAATGAAATTAGTGTCTTACATGACACTGTGATAAATATCTCTGCTACCAGTACTTGTATCAGTTAGCTATCAGTGGTTCTGGTGCCTGCCTCCCAAGTGCCAAGGTCCCAAGTTCGATTCCCCAGCACCACAGAAAAAAAAAAAAAGTGAAAAGAAAAAGAAAGAAAAGCATGTGGCCTCTGTGACAGTTAGTTAAATTTGGAGTCGACAGTCTTAAAAATTGCACATCAATGTGCCTGGTTGCTCACTGACCATCTTGCTTGAAGAATCGGGAATTCCCCTGGGGCTGCTCTCTCCAGAAAGGAAAATGGAGGAGGTGGCCAGGAGGAAGGGGAAAGGTAAAGAAGGAACTGATAGAGACATAGGAGAACCAGATCATCATCAAATAAATAAGCAAGGAAGGATACAGCAGGGATGAAAAGACCTGAATTTTAAAAATATGTACAAACAGTACTTCCTTGTGTGATTTATTTTTGATTTAAATTCAGGTACTTTCTCAATTGTTACAAGTTCTTTCAGTATTAATGGCATTGTTCGGGCAGGTAATGAAGTAGAGACCCTTCAAGCCACTTATCATCCATTAATCTTTATAGTTACTGTTCTAAAGTTTCCTTATTGTCCTGCCACTGCGCTCGGCTTTCTGTTAAGCACTGTTTTCCAAGATGATGAGAGAAAATACACACACAGGCACCAGAATCAGGCAGACCTGTTTGGAATCCTGGCTGTCTGGCTGAGACCACCTCAACATCATTATACGATGTCGATAGTGAGATCTAATTCACAAGTGGTACTCAACAGATGTAACTTGTTTCCTGTGGGCTAGTAGAACAGAACTCTGCTAAGACAGCATTCACTCTCTAATGTACCCTTATAAGATCAGGCCTATCCAAAACTTAATCAGCAGAAGACTTCAAGCTCCTTTCCATTACTTTCTTCTTTAATGTCATAGTCCATTTGAGTCCTAAGTATGTAAGTAGGTACTGTGAAATGTAAGCACGGAAACAAATATACTGAGTAGTATGTGTGACAAACCTGTGACTCACGAAGAAGAAATAGTGGCATAAAAGAATATCAAAACATTTAAAAAGAGACTTAACGTAGAAATAAGCTATTTTAATCAAGCAAAACCAAGTTTATATTCATTATTTCTAAAAATAAAATTAGACTTTTTCGACCCTTAACATCTGCATTTAATAATATCTTCTAACCAAAATACAGATGCTAAAACAGCAACTTACAATATATCTTGTACAGCATACAGTATGTTCACTGTTTACACTTACTTTAATCCTAGTTGGTCATTATGTACTCAATGCATACTTAAACATCACTCATAATAAAATTTTCACAATTAACAAAAAATGTGACAAGGTTGTCTTAAAACAGCTCTGCTATAAATTGTATAGAATATACAGAATTACAAAGTCAAGTATTTTTTATCAAAATATACACCCCTCCCTGAAACTAACACAAGCTATCAACATTTTAAATGAATAATACAATTATAGAAAATATTTGCAAAATTATTTTTTCATGTATAAATATTCTGCCATATTTACTTTGGTCTAGAATTATCAGCATACAAGTCCACTTAAAAAATATCCACATGTGAGGGCTGGGAGACATCACTACATGTAGTAATTTTATATTTATAGTTAAATCAAAATAACTAAAATATGTAATTGGTTCATAATCCTAACTGAGAAAACAAGTGAGTGGATCACAAGAGTTCTTATCCATACTCTGATTACCAATTGAAAGGTGATTTTCATAAGCCCTTGGTGACTATCTCCTTAACAAAACCCAAAAGGATGGTGCAGGTGTCCATATATACAATATATAAAATAAAGTTGAATTTGCTTGCATTTTATCATTTTCCTCTACTATATAATACTGTATGGAAGTGAAAGTAGATGAACAAAAGATAAAAGCAGATACAGTATTGGGGTTACTTAACAGCAAAGTACTATGGTATAAAAAGGTCAACTTGAATCATGTCCTCTTCTGGGTATGTAAATGTTTTCGTGCCCATCTGAAACCATACTAAGTTTTCTTCATGGAGACATCACAACACATGTTGAGAAAATCTGCAGTCCTCTGAGCTACTTCTTCGTAACGATAACCTTCCAACCTTGGATGACCTTGCGCTTCCATCTATCAGATCCAGTGAACATGAACAGCTGCTGTGTCAGCCTGGAGCTGAGTTCGGAATTTTGCTCATATTGGTGACCAAAGAGTAGGAATGTATTCTCTCTCCCTCTAGACTGGCAGTTTTAAAAGTAAGAATTACGAGTTCCAGCTCTCCAGGAACCTAGTCCACATGACAGAATATCCGGTAGGGCAACTCGATTTTTTTGAGCTCAATGTTGATAGTGTGGGTCAGTTAAATGTTAAAAAACTTACATCTTTAGTAAAGGGACTAGATGTCTGCAAACATGAAGACAAAGCATTTGGCTTTGCCTTTGTGAATAATATAAGTAAAGGACAGTATCTTGCCTCTCCATAATCCACCTCCCTACCCCCCCAAATCAAAGTCACTGCTTTAGGCAAGAAAGGTCACCCTTTCCTTTTGCTAACTCAAATCACTGTGTGTGTTTCTGGTGTCCTTTTATTTTATACTAGTATGCACTTGTATATGTGCTGCTGAAGTGAGCACATATTTTATTCTAGCGTGCACTTGTGAGCTGCCTAACTCCAGGAATGGTAGTAACTGTAGGGATCAGGCTTTCTGTCACTATCAAGTGCCTGGAAATTTGCCATGAATTGTGTGCCTTATGCTAAATCTCTCGGACACTCAGTGGAATGGGATTTGAACCCTTAAATCTGTCTAGAACTCCATACCCATGGCCTTGAGACTGCAGAGTTTCAGGAGAATTTGACCCTCCTTCCTTGCAAAGTATTATACAGCACACATAAATTCTAGGAAGGCTTCTGCTCACAGATAAGGCATGACCCATGTTTTCTGCGACTTGAGACCAGTTTTAAGAATAGCTTGCCATATTTCAAGAGAACAGCACAGCATTCCATCTAAAAGCATACACATGCTCTTAAATCACATTCAAAATGCTTTCTACCGATTTTTTACACCAGTCTTCATTATTTGCAGATCTATTGCTTATAATTCTCTATAGGGAATATGGACAGTTAAAAGTTATAGTGATTTATATATGTATTTTACAAGGTTTATGTTGCAGAAAAGTAGTTCTAGATAATGTATGAATGTCCTACTTTAGGGTTACTCATTACACACATATTTTCAGTTACATTGTTAAGTATTTCATATGTATCCATTTATTTATTTAAACACATTTTAATAGTGCAGAAGCCAGATGGGAATAAATACTGTCATAGCTCATTTAACATTTCACACATTTCGAAGATGCCATCTTCATATCTGACCCTTATTTCCTCCAGTGACTAAAGACAGTTCAGCAGCCAACTATCAGCATTTACTAGAAAAGTTTTAAATCAGGCTAAAATTAAACTCCTCTTTTTCACTGGTAGAAATACCACAGCTAAGAACTTTCACACGATATTCACAAGATATTTGGGATGTTGGAGGATTTAGCTATTTTGTTTTTGTACACTTTGTATGAAGTTAATGCTAAAACCCAAAGTAGATATTAGGATCCTTTTTCTGGAGTTTTCACACATGTAATATTTTAAAAAAGCATTTCACTCCTTCCTGACTGTTCGGTGAACAAAACAAAACCTGAAAAAACACAGAAAGAATAAACCCCACAAACTTATTTTTTGAAGAATTTTCTAAGTATTGCCACTCAAAGGACATTTTCAACAATGGATTTTACATTATCCTTTTGGTCAGGGTCTTCTGAATCAATGAAATGTTGACTCTCTGGAGGATTTGAGTTTTCATGGCACACGTCACCGATTTTCTCCTGCTGACTTGGGTTTTTGAACAAGTGTTTCTTTTGGTGCATTCCAAGGGCAGCGGCTGTTTTGCAAATTTTAGGGCACTGGAAGCAAGCAAAGCCTTTCCCATTATGCTCCCGAATATGCCTCTGCTCATGATTCCTTTTTGTGGAGAGATACAAAAAACTCTGAAAACAGAACTGACAGTGGTAACGCTTTTCACCAGTGTGGATTCTTTCATGGATTTTGAGGGTCTCGTTCAGTGTGAATGCCTTGTTGCAATACTGGCAGATGAATTCCTTCACTCCCAGGTGGATGCGTTCGTGCTTCTGTAAGTTCCCCTGCACTGAAAAGCACCGCCCGCAGGTCTTGCACTGGTACGGCTTCTCTCCAGTGTGGCATCTCATGTGCATTTTGAGTGTGGAAGGGCTCTGGAACTGCTTGGTGCAGAGCTCGCAGACGTAAGGCTTGGAAGTGAGATGCCGGTGGGGCCTGCCGAGGTTTCCGGTCCCTGACACTTTGTCTCCGTCACAGAGTTCACACTGCAGCTTGGGCATCTCTTTGTTTTCTTCTTCCTCAAAGGCCTTATCTGGAGGAGGCTTTCCCACAGCACAATCCAGTTCTGCTGGGTATTTACACTTACTGCTTGGGCTCTTGTTTCCATGTTCTTTCCTCCAGTTGCCTTTCCTCATTTTTCTCAGCTGTCTGGATTTCTTTTTGGGTTTGTAGTTGTAATAAGGGCGCCATGGCTTATCCGTGGAATCCTGATCACTTGCGTCATCAAACGCTTCACCCATCTCCACACACTCTGATTGGCAAAGCCCAAGTGGGCTGTCTCTGTGGGTTTCTGGCTCGCTCACTTGGGGCACTGTCTCTTCTTGTGTTTGATACTTGGGTCTTCTTCCCCTTTTGTAGAATAGTTTAGATCCCAGGATATGCCTCTTCACAATGGCTTCATTCCCAATTTTCACTGTTATCTGGCAAAGGGGTGCAACATTGCTATTTGTGGAAGTTCCAGGAAGAGCAGGTTTTGCAATGTAAGTTTCAATTTTACTGGTTTCTTCAACTGTATTTGTGGCTTTGCTTAAGGACCCTCCAGGATCAGCAATGTACTTTGATTCCTCTGGAATTTCCACCTTGTTACATGGAATAGTTTTCTTTTTCTCTTTCATGCTTTTGGGTCTGCCTGCAAGTCTACCCACTTTATCTGTCTCAGGCTTGCTGTCGTCTTTCGGGGGCTGACTGACAGCCAGCTCCGAAGGGGCTCTGTGGCTGCTGCTAGCCGTGGCAGCAACAGCATTGCTGTGCATTATCACTGATGAGAACTGGCTACTATGCACGATGACTGAGGGTGCTGAGCCACTGTAGCTAATCACTGAGGCCGAGTTCTCGCTGCCATTACTCAAGGATGAAACAGGGACATCTCCTGCCTGGAGGTCAGAGCTGACAGCATTTTCAGTGGAAGAAACAGATATCTCATTTGAATAAAAGTTATTGTCTAGGTCAATCTTCAATGTTTCCTCTCGCCATTTGGCGCCCTCTGCATTTTGCACACTGGCAGAAGTGGGTATGTCTTGACATGAAGAAGCTTCTAAAGGGATGGCTGGGCTATTGGTCAAGGCATTTACACCATCTTGGAAATTCAGTGCAGATAATTCAGAACTGCGTGGATTCTGAACAACATAGGTACCAGGTGTAGACTCATTTATTTGCCTGTTTTCCCGAACATTTTCATATGAAGAATTTCGGTAGCTTTTGTAGGGAGCTCTCTTGCATTTCATAGGCAGTAGTCGATAAAGTTTATATGGATAGACAGTAGGTTTCAAGCCTCCATTTGCTGTCTTTTTACTGATAGAAAGCCTATGATCTATAGCATGGAAAGACTTCTGATGGTTTTTCAGTATATAGTAGGTCATGAAAGTTTCCAGACAGAAAATGCACTGATATCGCCTTTCCCCTGTATGCCAAATTTCATGTCTTGTCCGATACTCAGCCAAGGCAAATACTTTATTGCAGTAATGACAAGGATATGTTCTTCTCCACGAGTGAACATTTGCATGTCTCCGGAGACTGGATAAAGTCACATAACTACGTTTGCACACAACGCAACTGTAGAGCATTTGCCCATTAACAAATTTAACCATGTGCTCTGCATCTGGTAAAGTACTTCCAGTATTGGAAAATTCACCAATCCTATTTTCAGATAGTAAAGGTTCTGGGCCTGGGATGGAACCACCATTTTGTCCAATGGTGGGACAGTTTTCTAGAAAGCGTTGGTTTCCCCCAGGAATGGGCAAGTGACTTGACCTCATACAGAGCTGCTCATGCCGATCCAGTCGGTTCAGGGTGGTGAACTGCTTGTTGCAGTACTTGCACACCAGCGGCTCCTGCGTTGGCTTGTGAAGCTGCATGTGGGCACTAAGCACAGCACTACTGTCAAAGGATTTGGAACAACAGCTACAGCTGTAAACCAGAGGTGGGACCTCTGCGGCTGGTGGCCCAGGAACATCTGAAGATGGGTTTTCATTTTCCCTGGAAAAATGGACATCTCCTTCGGGGCTGGGAGATTTTGAACGAGGGAGAATTACTGCTGGCTGTGTACTTCTATCTTGATTAATTTCTGGGTTGGTTACTAGAGGGGGTGGTGCATTTTCTGTGGTTGAATCAGAATCCTGGGGTAATGAATAGGCCTTTGGCTTTCGGCATGTTTTCGGTTTTGTGGAAAGAGCTTCCCCGCTTTCTTGTGCTGTTTTCCCTGGTGAACTGCTGCCGTGCTCGTGGGCAGGCTGATTTCTGTAAGCCTCGGTGATGGATGACACAGCATAGGAGTGCTCGGCAAGTGTGCGCACGGGCTCCGCCTCGTGGCAGGCATCCGTCCTCTCTAGGCAAAGGCTGGTTGTTCTCATGGAGTCGGACATTTTTTTGAAACTTGCCCTCAGGTCCAGAGGAGAAAACATGTTATTACTATTTTCTGTTTCGATGATGGAAAATGCATTTGTGATCCTTGGCCCAGTGGTGATGGCTGGCTCTTCATGCCTTTTTTCTTCTTTAACCACTCCCTTTTCAGTAATGCAGAATACATAGGGACCTGGGGAATTTGAGAAGTTGCGGTCAGTGAGGTCTTCCAAAAACGATATTCCCAGCTTTTTCCCTGCAGCTGCAAGATCAGTGACTGTTTCCTGTCTCTTGACGACGACTGTGGAGCTGTAGATATAATTAAGTATTTCCGTAAACACTTCAGCTTTGAGATCATCCAGCTCCAGGACATGGCTGGAAATACAGATTGTGTGGCTCCAGAAGATGTTTTTGAAATAAAGGCTTGAAGCGGCCAGGACATTGCTGTGGGCTTTAAATTTGGTGTCTTCCACAATGATAGTTACATCACATAAAATGCCCCGAATGCGCTGCTCATTTAAGATGGAGAGCACGGTGTCGCTGTGGAAGTCATCCTTGAGGTCCCTGGAAAGGGACATGACTGTCATCTGAAAGAAGAGGAGAGAAATGATCAGACCCCTTCCAGGGTGGCTTATTTCTAGACTATGTACAACTTCTGAGAAGAAAATTTTGTCATAAAATTTCAGGATTTTAGTATTATTTTATTATTGCTCCCAAGATTTGGTGTCAACACAAGAAGCTAAGTCTTTCTCTCACCCTAGTGTGTTCCTCATGCCATTGCTGACAGTTGGAGGGAAATGGTTCTGCTACAAGCCTCTTAACTCTTTTCAAAGATAACTCCAATGGAATGACCCAAACATAATTCATGAAGCAAGAAAGTAATTTTAATAAAGTTTCCCTGCTTAGTGGTCCCTGTATGTGAAGGTATTATCTGCTCAGAGGAACAGCAAGAGCTGAAGGAGCCATCTTCCTTTGTGGCTTTGGGTCTCTGCAGGGAGAACTGTGTTTGTATGAATGAGTCCGGCCATGGGGCACCCTGCCTCTCTAGTTTACTGGCCTGATGGAGATCTGACCCTTCCTTGTCCGATTTCCCCTCCACTACTGCTGAAGTATTCCAGGGTTTTTGAAAAGAACTCTTTGAGTGGGGTTCTGAAGGCAAACAAGGAGGCAAAGCACAATACCAGTAAAATGTATTTCTAAGTCTACAATAATGTGCCTCATGAGATATTCCTAAATTACAACAATTTAAAAGAACTATGGTTCTTGGTCTGACCTGTGGAGTCCATCTTTGTTCTTCTCTATATATGCTATTTCTTATATGTCACACATACAACACACACATATACACACAGACACATATGTGCACACACACAGAGATAGGAAATATGTCATTTTTCTCTATATACTGAGAGTACAGGATGGTCAGAGACCACTAACTGGTATTCTCCTGAAAGAAGACCATAGCAGTGGCTTTCATACTCACAGTAAGAAACAGGTACCTGAAGACTGGAGATGCAACTAAAATAGGTTGTATACCTTTCATTTACAAAAAGGCTAACAGAAACTTGTTATTTTCACTTCCCACTGACAGATCATTCCTGCTTTAAAAATAAGGCAAATCTCTCTGGGCTATCTTACAAGTGCCAGCTTCAGAAAGACTACAGTTTGAGGATAATTCTTCAACTGCATGTAGCAGTGACTTTCCAGTGCTGGGGAACAGCAGTTAGCTTATGGCATTGATTCAGTGGGAAAAACCAGATGGCCACACAAAGATTTCTCTTTACCTTTTTGTAAGCTGGGCCAATTATGGTATTCAATATTCTTTATGCAATCATCCATTTGATAAATTCTTGTATCAAATTCACCAACAGGAAAAAGTACCTATTAACAAAGGCTTCAATTCAGATAATAAGAACACTATATTCACTATGTTTCTCTTTTAATTTTCAAGACAAGGAAGCTTAGAACTAACTTTGTCAAGTTGTAGCTGTTCTTAACCTGAGTTTCTGATGCCACTATTATCTTACCTTATTTAATGTTACTTCTACTATTTACCCTGTCTTTAATTGCAATCTTCCAGAAATATTTCTTAGACACAAGAGACATTATAAATAAAAATGGAATTCAATTAAGTGGGATCTTTTATGGCTCACTCCATGCCCTATTCCTGCACTGGGATCCATCCCTGCACTGGGATCCATCCCTACACTGGGATAACAATCTTCGGGGATGCTGTTTTTGCCTTCCTTGAGGCCTCTTCCCTGGGCCCTTGCAGGAATTACTTTTTCCACTGCCTCATGTATTCTTATCTTGTTTGGCTTCTCCAAAGTCCATACTTGGTTTCAATTCTTTATTCAACCTACTGGATGGTCCTGCTATCTGACAATATGAACCACGTGCTAAATGGTTCAAAATGGTGGCTTCTATCTTGATTTAGGTCTGTAGATATGCCATATGTTAGTGCTTCTTCCACAATATTCTCCAGTGCTGTGTGTCTCCCAGTTGGCTCTATTTCCATTTGGGAACACTGTCATCCTCAGTATCCTGGGGAGATTGGTCCAGCCCCCCACCATGGATACCACAATGCATCAATCCACAAGTCCTTTATAAAAAATGGGATAGTATTTACATATGGCCTATGCATATATTTTTATATTCTTTAAGTCTTTATATTATATATACATATATACACAATACACTGTGAATGCTACAAGAATAGTTACTATACTGTACTGTTTAGGGAATGACAAGAAAAAAATCTATGTGTGTTCAGTACAGATGTGATTTTTTTTCCAAGCATTTGCAAGCATCAGTTAGTTGGACCTATGAATGTACAACTTGCAGATAACAAGGGCCTGCTGTATATTATTTCAAATTTGGTAAAAACACCGTCTAGTGTCCTGTTCAGACTGACTATAGGCAAAGCCCCATCCACTTCTGTGGAACCTCTCATCTTCCTTCAAGTTCACTTAGACGGTTAGCAAAAGGCTGGCTGTTAATATTTAACAAAATTGTCGTCATTCTTAGAGCCAGAATAACATATATAATAAGAATATCATTACATATGCCATTAAAATAGTCTCATAACTTTAGAAAAATCCATGTATGACACCTTTTAGGGGAGTATCTTTTTGTGGCAAAGACCTGCCATAGTTATTAAGTATGATATAGTTATGTTAATGCCAAACATGGTCAGGTATGATGCTTTGGTGCTGGAGATGTGGAGGTGAGTGAAGTAAGTCTCCGTTTTCAAGGAGCTCTATGATGGTAGGCTGTGCTTACGTACAAAACGTTAGATGCTTAAGTAACAATATGTTTACAATGCCCTTGATTATTTGCTGTCAATGAGTAAACTAACAGGATTCGGAAGGGTGCTCTGAGCAGAAGGAATACTATGAGCAAAACCAACAAAAACTGAAAGGAGGGTCAAGTGCACTCGGGAGGCAGCACGTGAACAGGCTCAGAGGCTGGAAAGCTGGGCTCAGGAGTCAGAAGTCGCCTGACCTTGAGACCTCAGAGCACAGCACACAGCCCTGGCTGAGAAACTGGGATGGAGTGTCAGCCTCACCAGTGGGGGGTTTAGAGGTGTGTGCCACCATGCCTGGCAACCTGGCAGCTTTTGAAGTATGTTCCCTGTACCTCTGAATCTTCTAAGACCCTTTTCCAGGTTCACAAAGTCCAAACTATTGTATAATAATATTAAGATATTGCCTACTTTAAAAAAATTATTTTGACATGTGTAATAGTGGTGTAAAAGCATGGGTGGGTAAAATGGAGCATCACACCAATAATACCCAATTGAAGAAGTAAAAATTATTCCTGTTATTAACACTTGACCCCTGAATGAAATATATATAAAGTACCACCTGTCAAATTTGGCAGTAGACCAAAGAATACACCATTAACGGAAAAGGCTATTTAAAAATCTTTCTCCTTTCCACCTATTTGTGTGAGGCCAGACTTTCTTTACATGCCTCAAATAAAACATTATTACAACTCAAGATTTATTACAACTGAAAGCGGAAACAGACATGAAAATTCAGCTATTAAACTAAACTCATACATATTTCCAAAAATGTGAAATAATACCATTCTTATCACTATTTTTGCTTCAGTCATTTGAATAAAATTTCATTTTCTCCTGCACTTGGGTTCATCACAGTCATTTTGACAGGTTAATAGCTTTTAAATTTTTTATTAAAGGTGATAACTTTGGGGGGGATGGTTTTGAGACAGTCTCACAAAGTTGATGGTAGCCTTGAATTTGTGGTAATCTTCCTGCCTCAGCCTCCCAAGTGCCAAAATTTCAGGCATGCATCACCATGTCTTCATAAATATGTAAATAGGGATAAACAAAATCCCGGTAAATGACAGGTCTGGGGCTTTAATGATTTGTAAAAGTATAAGCAGGTGCTAGAACCAAAAAGTTAATAGAATACTATATTACAGTAGCTACAGAATTACTGTGTTAACCAATAAGAAAATATTTCTGCCTCCATGAAGTTATTTTATTATAGTATTACGCATGGACGTACGTATGGATGGATGTGGTGCTGCGAAGCGAACCGTTTCACCCATGTTAGGAAAGTGCTCTACCACTTTGCTACAGCTTGTTTTATCTTGAGACAGGATCTTGTTAAATTATCTGGGCCGGACTCAAACTTTCTAACCTCCTGCCACGGCCTCTTGAGCAGCTGGATTATAGGTGGATTATGGAACATGCCCATCCAGAAAATTATTTTACTTTAGTGAGTAAAGTAAGTTACATATAAGCATACAAGGACTAAAGACAAAGTAAATGAAAGCAGGTGAAACACAAAGCAGAGATCCCCAGGGTGCTGACGGGGAACTCAAGGGACAAAGAAACACAGGCAGGCAGACTCCCAGTTGTGCAGACATGCGCTCTCTGTACCCGTCATTACATTTCCAGGCTTGGGGCGATGACTATTGCTCGGATTTGAGCATGGCTGAAAAAGCAGGTGGGTCAACAGGTTTGTCCACATTAAGGTGAAACTTGTTCTTTTGAAGGGCTGCTGTCCCCATGCTCTTTAAACAATTTATTGCTATTTGCCTCCTTGCTCTCCATGCCCGAGGATTAGCATGGTCACAGTAATCTACCCACATAATTCTATTCCTTCAGCTATTAAAAATGAGCTCCTCCCCTTTACAGCAATGAGATGGCTTTTAGGCCTTGTTTCCGTCACTGTGGAGCTGAAGGTGAAAAAAAGGGAAACAGTTCTAGTATTTCTAGCATAATTAAATCCACTATCCATCCAATTAGTTAAGGCAATTTTACTGAAATACATAGAAGTAAAAAAAAAAACTTGCAATGATAATTCTCATATAAATTCTCATGAGTTAACAACAGAAATCTTGGAAAACTGCTTTACACTGTTAACTAACATATCCATTATAAACCCTTTATAGCCCTTTATATAAGCCTTTTTCGGGCTTGTTAACAAAATCAGTTGCATTTTCCTTAGTAAATCTTTTAAGAAATGACAGAGAGGAGAGACAAGTAACTCTTCCCGGTGTATGACAGCGAGAACTGGCAGTCACGTACAGCTCCTCTCCAGGGCTGGACAGAACCCTGTTTTTCTAAATCTGATCAGAGGTCAAGGCCCAGAGCCTTCTTGGCAGCACTTTGGCTGTCCATTCCTACGATAAAGAATAAAACTGAATTGACAAAGACACCTCCTCCTCTCTGCTGCACGTTGTCTTCTATAAAAAGAAACTTAGAAGTAAAGCCTGACTAAAAAAAGAACAAACTGTTTTAGGATGCGTACTGACCTGGAATCCTGTAAAAGTCAAACCCGCAGTCCATATTGGGCGGGTGTGGGCCGTGCCGAAGCGGGACCTACTGCGCAGGTCTGCTAGTCCCTGCGGGAAGGGTTCTGACAACAGACATTTTGCTTCAGGGAGCTGGCTCCGCCATCCCACACACATCTCTTGCACACAGTCATGTTGGGTATCTGCGTCAGACCTCACGTGACAGGGTGTTAGAAACACGCATCAGATCTCCAAAACAGATTACAAAACAGAAGCTCTTTAGAGACTTGGGCCGAGTCTAGGAAAAGGAAAATCCTCCTGGTTTCGTCTTTTAAATGTGGTCAAAAAAGGGCACGGAAGAGCTACCTTATCGGGCTTTAATGCACTTAACGTTATCAGGTTCAAGAAGGCACAGTAGGACAAGGGAGGGCATTTGTATTTTTAGTTGACACGCCAGTTAGTCCAAACTAGCCATCAGGGTTGCTAGTGTGCACCCCACAGGGAGGGAGGGAGGCTGAGAAACCTCAGCTATTATCTTCGGAAGCCAAACAATCGCCTTCAGACTTGTAGCTGCGCGCACACAGACTGTGAGAACAAGCACTGTCAGATTCACGGATGCTGCAGAGGGCCTGGTTAAACATTTCAGGCTGCTTGTTTGGAAAGATCAAAGGAAGAAAATGTCTTTGGTTTCTTTCTTTCTTTTTTGAAATGCAGCAGTGTTTCAGGGTAGCCTTAGTAGTTGAGGTTCACCTCAGGATCAAACTTGCCAGGACACCTGCCTGCTTAGGAAGCCTGGCAAACAGTATTAGAGAGTCGTCTAAAGCTCTCCAGCGCCATGTCTCTGCTCAGTCAACGTCTATGTATGGACAAGAGTCCTGAATGCAGAAGTCATTTTAAATCTGCACGTGATGAGGACCAAGGGCAGGGTACTCCAGGACAGGGTTCCTCACCCCTGAAACTTCTCACCGTGGGGGGGGAGCTAGCCATTAAGAATCAGTTTCAAGGGCCAGGGATTTACTCAGTGGTCCTGGCATCTGCCTGGCAAGTGCAATGTCCCGAGTGCCACATACCACAATGCCGGGCCTGGTTGCTCATGCCTGTAATCCCAGAATTCAGGAGGCAGAGCCAGGAGGATTATGGTGAGTTCAAGGTTAATCTGGGCTACATGGTGAACTCAGGGGCAGCCTGAACTACAAAGCGAGACTCTCTCAAAAAAAAAAGAAGAAGAATCAATTTCAACCTGGGTGTGGTGATCCTAGTACTCTGAGAAGCACAGGCAGGAGGGCTGCAAGTTCTAGCCCAGCCTGGGAAACTCAGTGATTTAGTGAGACCCTGTCTCACAATAAAAAATAAAGAGGGCCAGGCCCTGTATTCAACCCCTGATACTGGAAGAAAAAAAGGGAGGGGCTGGTTTCAAACACCAAATACATTTTGTTGTGAACTTAAAGGGCCCAGCCTTGTTTGAGGGACGGCTGCAATCTCTAGAGGAGGGTACAGTTCACTCCAGATCCTAAACAAGAATGAACCTCCAACAGTGGGAAGGACAGGTCATTCCAAAGTGGACCAGCTCCTGCTCATTCTCCTGCCACAGCTCTTCTGGCCCCCAGGTAGTGGTAAGCAGTAAACAAGCAGGACAGGATCACTGCTCACTGCTACATTGCCAGGCCACCGCATAGTGTCATGTTTTCAGTGAGTGAAGAAGTGTCCACTTGTATAAAACATACAACCCACCTATCCTTCATGCTCAGTCACCTTCCTCCTGAAGTGCTTTTCCACAGCAGACGTAACATTTCAATATACAATTTACCTATTTGTTGTCTATTACCCTGCTAGAATTTAAATTCTACAAGTTAAGCAATTTGATTTTTTCCCTGATGCATCTTAAGCAACAAAGAAAGGGCCTATGGGGCCGGAGGGTTAGCTCAGTGGTTCTGGCGCCTGCCTTGCAAGCGCAAGGTCCTGAGTTTGATCCCCGGTAACCACATACAATGCTGGGCGTGGAGACTCACGCCCACAATCAATCAACACCGCATACCACAATGCCGGGTGTGGTGGCTCACGCCTGTAATCCCAGCACTCGGGAGGCAGAGACAGGAGGATTGCTGAGTTCGAGGCTTGCCTGGGCTCCATAGTGAGCTCAGGGCCAGCCTGAACTACAAAGCGAGACCCTGTCTCAAAAAAAAAAAAAAAAAAAAAAAAAAAGAAAGGGCCTGATACATACAAGGCCCCCAGTGAATATTCATTTAAAAATTTAATAATGTGTTATAAATAGACATATAAGTTAATACTACCTAGGGACAGTTCCCATAAATTTTTCTAATTATAATTTTCATCTGTCTGAATTTCCCAACCAATTTTGAATAAATTACTTTTCCTGATAGATTTCAGGTTGGGAAGCACTTTGCACGTTAATTCATTTCATCCCTTCCTCAATTTTGGGAGATGAGTGTGCAAAATGGAACTGTTACTATGTGCTCACAGCATTTAGTCAATTAAAAGAATCAGTGCTCACGATACGGAAGCTGATATCATCATGCCAACAGTGCAGAGGGAGAAATGGCAGCCAAAGAAGTGACCTGCTTAGAGCAGAGCATGTGACTTCCGCTGTCAGAACAGCGTTCAGCCTGCTGTACACCCCCTGCCTTGTGCGCATGTACACACACAGCAGTAACTACGTCAGTGCAAGTGACTTGCTCTCCATAGTACCAAAGGGCCCAGTGTTTATTATACAAAACCATTCTTTTTTTTTTGAGACAGGGTCTCGCCTTGTAGTTCAGGCTGGCTCTGAGCTCACTATGTGGTCCAGGCAAGCCTTGAACTCAGCAATCCTCCTGTCTCTGCCTCCCAAGTGCTGGGATTACAGGCATGAGCCACCACGCCCGGCACTGTGGTATGTGGTATTGATGGCTGGTGGGCGTGAGTCTCCACGCCCAGCATTGTATGTGGTTACCAGGGATCGAACTCAGGACCTTGTGCTCGCGAGGCAGGTGCTGGAACCACTGAGCTAATCCTCTGGCCCTATAAGACCATTCTTAATGAAGCTTCCCACAGGGATCTAAGAAGTAGTTCTCCAAGGGAGAACTAGCTACAGCCAGATGACAGGAAACCACTGAAAGATACTAAAGAATATGCCAATAGGCCTCTGAAGAAGGGACCTGAAGAGACCCCTGACTGTGATGGCAGCTCCCAGGACAATCTGAGCACTGCTGGGCAAGTGGCCTTAGACCTGGGACCCTTCACAGCTGGCAGGTGAGCAATGGCTGTACAGGAGGCCTTTTCCAGGTGGTCCCTACCACACAGTCACTCATAGCATTTGCCCCACAGCCCAGAAAACATGCATGCAGCCAGGATATGATGATCTGAAATGAGTCTTCCTAAGCCTCTTACTCTTTCATTACAGGCCTAGGATGGTTGTATTGGCCACTAGGAATTAGGAAGCTCCTATTGGGAAGGAGCCAGTCAAGGTGGTGCATGAGACTGGGATAGAGAGGCCTCAGAGGAACACTGGGCAGAACCAGGTTCTGAGACAGCAAAGAGCCCCCTGGCCAATATGGGGCCAGGCCGTGGCTGGTGAGACCTGTCAGAGACCTACATGGGAATCCCATGACACTTACAATGGCTTATGAGGTCTTCTGTGTTTGACTTTACTTCCTGCCATTCTTAGCCACACAAGGCTTCTCTCCATTCCTTGAATATGCTGGGTCTTTCCTTTCTCACGGCCTGGGCTGCAGCTACTTTTGCAGTTTGGAGCATGCTCCTCTGGTCTCCATCCAAAACCTACCCCCAGGTCACCTTGTCTGTTACATACTCAAAGTATACTTTTCTTTCTATTATTACGTGTGCTTTAGCACAGAGTACGGATTCTGTGAAGACTAAAACTGCTTTCCACAGTGTTCTTACCCTTCAGCACTACAACTACCTCAAGACAGGTGCTGATAAATGAAGGCAAAAGCAAAAAGCACCCAACACTAAGCTTTATGGAGCCATTGCTCCTGACAGTGTTACCAAGGTCGCAGGCCAATGTAAACTGGCCTGCTATTTTCCATCTCTGCTACAGGGAGAAAAGACCCTTGTTGAGTATAAAAAATTAAGAAAGGAGTTTCTACATGGAAAAAGGAAAGCCAAAACACCACACACACAAAACAAATCAATAGTGCTGAACTAGAGCTGAGCTGCAAAAGACAAACCAGGGCCATCCACAGACCAGGAAGACTGCTGTCCTATGAAAATCCAAGTGAAAATACCAAAACACAGCTCCGGTATACTGACAAATTGCTTTCTACTGCTGCTTTGGCTCAAAGGAAGGAAAAGAGCAATCCTTCAAGTTCTGCTGATAGTTTTTGTTTAACATCCAGGGACTGGGACTTTGTTTTGGGTACACGGACTACACTGGCAACCAACTTTTTAGTTTTTTTTAATGCTAAAAATGTAAAATGGGCAGCACATGTGTGTGGAATCAGGCCTTGATGTTGGGTGTTTGTGAAAGATTTAGTTTCACAAGATCTTCTCTCTCTGAGCAGGATACGAGGGGAGGGAACACTCCCACAGCTCCTTACTCTTTATTTCTTCTTCTTTTTTTAAAAATTTTTTTGAGACAGGGTCTTTGTAGTTCAGGCTGGCCCTGAACTCACTATGTAGCCCAATTTAGCCTCAAACTCACAGCAATCCTCCTGCTTCTGCCTCCCGAGTGGAGGGATTACAGGTGTGAGCCACCACGCATGGCACTGTGGTGTGTGGTACAGGGATCAAACTCAGTACCCTGCACTTGCCAGGCAGATGCCAGAACCACTGAGCTAAATCCCCTGCCCTTCTCACTCCTTCTAACCACTTTCAAAGTCCTTCTGAGCACATTCTTTCCTCACTTAGCTCCTCTCTGGAGCAGCTGATCTAATGATTGTGCTGGGCCTGACCTACTTATGGGCTGCAGAACTAGGAATGCTTGTGTGTCCCAGAATCTTGACATAGGACCCCCCCAAAAATACCCACAGAATCTCCCCTCCTCTGTTAGACAATCAACAGCAAGATGGAAAAGGCTTACTATGGTAACATGTGCTTACCACCAGGGCTCCCAGCACAGATTCTCAAGTCAGACTCACAAGCGCAACATCAAGAACAAGCTCTCATCAGAGTTTTGGGAGGTTCTGTCCCAAGCTTTTGCATTCTGCTGTGGGCTTCTCTAGTATACATCCTGCTAAAAAGCACAGAGATATGTGGCATAACAAGGAGGCTCATGACTCACAGTTACTTTCTAAAGAAGGGGCTACTGTGTCTCCTGCATATGCTGGAACCCCCAAGCAGCCTTTCTAAGGGTTAACTTTAGAGTGAACCCCCCTCCCCATGCACCAATGTCTCCACTGCAACCTGATCCTCTGGCAGTAGGAAGAACACATAAGTGTGCCATCCAAGTAGAGCCAAGAGGACGTCTGTGTGCCCAGCACCCCTGTATGCACCACACAGACACATGGTCCCACTGACTCCTCAAAGCAACGTGTTTGCAGATGAGAAAGGTGAGAGAGGCCGGGAGCTTGGCCCAGATCATTTGGCTAATGAGTGGCAGAGCCGGGATTCAAACCCAGGCAATGTGGTTACCACATGCTCCACTTCAAAGTGTAGAGCACCAAGATATAATAAAAAACAGGTTCTCCATGCCCTTCTGGTTCTGCTTAGTGAAATATGTATGTACCAGAGACCAAAGTACCACGGTATCTAAAACATCACCCCATCGCGGCGGCTTGCCTGGGCACCATAGTGAGCTCAGGGCCAGCCTGAACTACAAAGCGAGACCCTGTCTCCAAAAAGCGAAACAAAAACAAAAACAAAAACATCACCCCAGACACTCCCCAGTGTATGTCTGGCAGGCACTAGCATGGACCTCAGAGCACTGCCAGGAGCAGGGTCCAAGTTGCACCCAGCCTCAGCCTGGGATCCACGGGTACAGCATGGCTAGGTGCATCCCCAGGTACAGGCCTGCTCCCTGCTGGAAAGTGGCCATTTCTCTAATGTGCCCAGGAGTCCCTGCGGTGACTATTTAAGGGAACTCATTTATCACAAAATTCTACTTATTTATTTATTTATTTTGAGACAGGGTCTCACTTTGTAGTTCAGGCTGGCTCTAAAATTCTACATTTAAGTCATTTTTTAAAAAAAAATGTAAACTTCAAATACTTTTTTTATCCACTTTTGTTCTAGGATGATAGCTATGAACACTTACCACCTACCATTTGAATATAATACAAATCTTACCACAAAAGGGGTCACAGAAAGGGAATGGTAGGGACAGTAAAATCCAGAAGGACAGAGTGAGCTCCAAAGCACTATACTAGTCTATTCATAAAACAGGACTGTAAATTACACAGTTATGTAGAGTAAGGCAGACCAGGAAGTTCCGTTCCAGACAGTGGCAAAGAGCCTAGACCTTGGTGTCAAAGTGGTCCCGCTGCTGTCATGACTTTGGAATGTTTCTTAAGTATCTGTGACTCAGTTTCTCCATCTGCCTAATGGAGCTAATAATAGAACCTACTAGGGTTAACATGAAGACTAAATGATAGGGCATAAACAGTAGTTATTATTAATGGATTACTATATTATCAGTTGCACACATCAGTAGGAGGAAGTACTAGCTAAGCCTTGGCTGGAGGCTCAAGATTAAGGAACATGAAATCCCTCCGTGGCCCCCAGCCCTTCACACTACTTGACACTCCAGAAAGGTTCCAACAAATCCTTCTCTTCCTTAACATATAGAAAGTTTCTCTCAAACTTTCTTCACAATACACATAAGCAAAACAGTATACTTTTTTTCTTTAGTAGCACTGTTTGCATTTCTTTTAAGCCTATAGCAATAGGTATTAATTTCAATAAAAAACTTTCAAATTGGCTATTTATGAACTGTTCTGGAAAAAAAAGCTTGGTGTGAACAGGCCTAAAATAATCTTTTAAGACAAATAAATTTCTACCATGTGTATTTTCCCTCTTACTCAAAAGGTCCACCCAAATTTGGCTATAAATTTATAAATAAAAATAAAACTAGGGTATTATCTATTTGTTGCCTGGCCTGATTTGGATAGTGACAGTTTTCTCTTGCCCAGCACTCGATCTCATTTCCTCTCCATCTGTTTTTATCTGTTTAGAGCACATTTGCTCCTTTCCCTTCATACATTTTTATAGCACAGTCTTGGAACAGATGAACTTCTACATTATACTAGTAACCTTAAGAATATTGTCAGTTTGGTTGTGATTTATTTTAGAGAATATTTTCATCTTTTGTTTTTTAATAATTTTTAATTTAAGTCTCAAGCTGATGGATTCAATAGCTTGCGTTTTAGTAAGAACACTAGGGTCCAGTTTGGAGCTTAGTGCATTTATGTGCTTTACTCTAAATTATGGCTCAAGTATCTATCAAAGTACTGGAATAAAATTATTGGCAACTGTCAGATGTAGTCAAAAGCTACAAGTTTTTCTTTTCCTGTTCACCAGGCCATCCTTTCCTTCCTGTACAGTCTCCCGGTACCGGGATGTTTCTTCTTCTTTTTTTTTTTTTTAATGGGGTCTCACAATGTAGTAAAGGCTGGCCTTGAATGCGGTATATAGCCTAGACTAGCCTCAGAGTCATGGTGAATGCTGGGATTACAAGCATGAGCCACCATGCCTGGTTCCTCTTTTCTGCCTATTTGTTTCTGGGGAATAGGATCTTGTTTTATAGCCCAGGCTGGTTTTGAACTCATGATGGCGCTCAGGCTGGCCTCAAACCCAGGGTGATCCTCTTACCTCACCCCCTCTAGTGTTAGGATTACAGGTGTGTGCCACCATGCCCTGCTCTTCCTCTATAGTTATCTTTATCTTCTGAGAGTAGCAGGGCTTCTGCTCATAAGCACTTGGATTCAAATTGCAATTTTCCTAACTTTTCACTTACATTCTAAGTACATCTAAAATGTACCAATAAATGTTTTGCTTCCAACAAAAGTTATAAAGTGCTTCTAACAGTACTACATTCTTTGAAAAGATTATATAAAATAATACAGATAAAATGTATCTCAAACTACTGCTCTTTTTAAATAAAAATTTCTGATAATTTTTGATAATTTCTGATAGTCTTCTTTTAAAATTCTAGAAAATAAAACAATAGCTACAACCCCTCTTCCCCCAACTGGACTATGATGCTAGCAACCACTGTACTGTCTGAGGGCTGGAAGCATACTGGAGGCACCCTCTGGGTGGAAGTGGGGCCTTCTGGGGGCTGAAGTCAGAGAGACCTGGAGAGGCTCAGCTTTGAGGGTTTCCATGCATCCAGGCAGGATGAGCTTGGGTGTACTGAATTGTCAGGAGCGAGGGGCTCAGCCATGCTGACCCCAAAACATGAGAGGCTAGTTTAAAAAGTGCTTGTGGAAGGTAAGTGGAAAAATAAATATTTAGCAAGACCAGAAGCAATATAGTAAGAGTTTCTATGTTAAGACCTTGGAAGAATATGCTTTTTTTTTTTTGGTACAGTGATGCACTTACAAGAACACTGTCAAATAGTAGGCATGCACATGATATAATAGGATGATGATGGTGTACTCAATAACTAGATGTTCACATTAGGAAAATTAGTGGCCCTACTATTTTGGGTAACCCAGCACATGTCCATTAAAGAGGGCGCCCCCAGCCCCCTATGGGGAGGACTAACTAGTGAGGAGGACCTAGTGTGAACAGCCAGAGGGCAGCTTCTAGACCTCAAGGAACTTCTATGGTTCTATTCCCATTGCCCTGTCCCTTCTAGGCTAAGGGCTTGAACATGACTACCCTGAGGTCATTTAGAGTATTATCTAATTTCTGTACACACAGAAACATCAAGACAGCTAGCTTTGCCAGAACATGAGGAAATAGCTTGGGAAACCAAAACGTTGTACAACAGGAGTGCTGTGTTCTCCTTACACCTGGATTCCATTCCATCCTCATCTTGGTGGGGGGAAAGCTCTTACACACAATTAGGTATTATACTATGGATGGCAGCAGTTACAGCCAGGAGAGGAGGCAGGACAGAGAGTGTCCTAGAGTACACGGGTAGTGCTGGATGTAAGAGATGGGGCTCCCTCCCCAGGGGAGCCTCTGTACCAGCCCTATCGTGGTAAACAGGACTTGTGAGCTGCCCCATACCTCTGGGGAAGGCCTTGCTCCTTCTTTGTTTCTCTAGGTGTCCTGGCCTTAACAGGGACAGTTAAGTCCACCCAGGAGTTCCTGCCTGTGGGAGCAGGCAGTCCCTCTTAAACACCTGACTCCCTGGGCTGAGCCCTTTGTTCCTTCCTGGTGGGTGACCACTGGCCTTTCCCAGCTCAGGGTTTAGCATCCACAAGGTGAGGCTGCATCCGTGCAAAGAAATGCTCTTGAGTCCCAAGGAGATGGCAAAATGAGGAGGGCAGAAGGGTAAGCACTGCTTCAACGTAAGCTGAGCTTGGGATGTCTTAGATAACAAAGAGCACAGAGTGCATGATTTTCAGCAGAGCGCACACTTGAATCATCTGCCACAAATGGATTTCTGAGATTGTTGGGGGTCTGGGCTGGGCGCTGCTGCACCTGTGTGGGACTTTTCAGAGAAGGTGTTGCAGGTCTCCACAGCAGCTTCTGCCACACCTCTACCCATCCACACCTGTGTGCTCCTTCCTGGGCTCCACATCCCCGTTCCCTTAGGCTATACTCCTGTAAGGAGAATTTCAGAGTGAAGCCTAAGATCTCATCAGGTATGTAGGATTCTCCTTCCACAGTCTTCCTTTACTATGCTCCTCAAGTGGGCCCTGCTTACCAGGACCCTGTGAAGTGCTCAGCTTCCCTACGCTACAGGACCCTCCCCTATAAAAGGGAAACAAGGGCCGGAGTGTTAGCTCAGTGGTTCCGGTGCCTGCCTTGCAAGCGCAAGGACCTGAGTTCGATCCCCGGTTACCACATATAATGCTGGGTGTGGTGGCTCACGCCTGTAATCCCAGCACTCGGGAGGCAGAGACAGGAGGATTGCTGAGTTCGCGGCGGCTTGCCTGGGCACCATAGTGAGCTCAGGGCCAGCCTGAACTACAAAGTGAGACCCTGTCTCCAAAAAAGCAAAAAAAAAAAAAGGGAAACAAATGAAACTTAAAACATTCCCCTTAAATTGTGCTCATAT